>JAZHYW010005074.1:0-38458 GCA_037355805.1 Ixodes ricinus
CCTCGCCTCTCCCCCCCCCTCGCCCCCCCCCTTCCTTTCCTGGCTCTCCAGATGCCAACACGCCCATCAATAAGCAAGCCGGCCAACCCCTTTTCCCTACCCCGTCCCAAAAGTTTTCCGACCGACACAGACAGCCTATAAACTCCTTCCCCACCTCCGAACTTGCCCTTCCAAGAAAATACCGACACCGGATATCTGGAAATAATTCACCCTCTCTGTGACAACAACAACACAATTTTGTATGCTTTAGTTGTTTTTGTTTACTTTACTTTACGTTTTTTTTTATTTTACGGCACGGAAGGGACACAAAAAGAAAAAAACGAAAAGTTTAACCAAATTGACGTCCAAGCAAACAGATGTTGAACCTCCTGCGTCCACAAAACCAAGCAACATACCTGCCAAAGAGAGGATGAATAGAACCCAAAGGTTCACTTCAAACAAAAAAATGTCAATATATATATATATATATATATATATATATATATATATATATATATATATATATATATATTTTTTTTTTTTTTAGAAAATAACAAGTTGCAATTATTGCGTCGCACCACAGGGACACCGCGTGCCGAGCTTCGGAGAAGGGGCTCGGTAGAGGAGCTATATCTGTTACACCATCAATATAATGCAACATGTTTTTAATGGATAGTAACGCCCAAATAGAGTAGAATGACTGGTAAGAGTTTAAAAAAAATCGAGAACGGGTTTTTTTTTTAAATCGCCCTTAAAATTTTGTTATTTTGGTGCTTGTCTCGTGTTTGCTTGCCAAAATCTCCCCAACCCGCGCCTAAATAAATCTGAATTTTAGCGAATTTACTTCTATTTATAAGTAGCGTATTGAATTAAAATATGACGTTTCTGACTAAAATATTTCCTAAGATACAGGCCTTCAAAGTTGGGGAAAAAACGGTCAAGTAGCCGAAATTGGTGTTTTTTTATATTTTTTTAAAAACATAATAAACAATAACAGTATTTTTTTCGTATTTCTAAGTACATATAGATTGCGCTAAAAAATTATGAAACTCACCTAAAAAGTATAACTTTAGTTATTAATCCCCAAAGTTGACCCCTCCGGCTACGCAAGCAAATGCGACTTTCCACCTCTACGTGATGTACGATTTTTTGCGTCCGACAATTTTTTTTCTGGGTGAAAATAATTCTGATTTTGTTTATTTCGGACATCGGGAAATAACATATAAAATTATGAAGTAAATTAAAAAGGTCGACCAGCCACCCCCTGTTCGATCTTATCTGAAATCACCCTGCATTGTTTTTTCAAAATCAAAAATGAAGCGGAGTTGCCCTAGACGTGTATTCCTGCGTTGTTTTGAAAGGAACCAGACAAAACCTGCCTTCTCGTCAAAACGCCGCGACTGGGGCCGTACCAAAAGTGTCGAGAAAGGTTTGAAGGTCAGTTTTCACGTGCTCGGTTCGTCCGAGAATCGGGATATGTGCCGTGAAAAGGGAAAATCAGACGCCGTCAGACAACGATTGCTTGGGCGGGAAGCACCTTGGGTTGAATTCACGGATACTTGTGGTCATCAGATTTATTGGTTTAGTTCCAACATGAACGCCAGAAAACCGTCAAGTTGTGCGGACCACCTGCGGACTACGTTCAGTGCGTCTTCAAGTTCAAACGGCCGCCTGATTGTTCGAACTGTCGTCTGCTCTTTCAAACGTTTCTGCTTGTCGTCTGCTCTCTTAGACGACGCCGGTCCGTAGACCAAATGTTGGCCCGGTTTTTGCGATAAAAAGTAAGTGCAGGCCTCAAACGACTTAAATTTGAAGGTTGGTAAGCAGGCTCGATGTAAACAGTAGATACAAGGAGATGTTGATCATTGTTACCAGTGACCATCACCGACTTGTTATGCCTAATTCAGTTGGTCCGATTCTGCTTGCGATTTTCAGTATCGACGTCGACCATCTCAGCTACGGTTCACGCTTTTGCAGCCCGAGCGGCGTCGCGACTGGAAATTCCGAGCGAAATCTCATCATGCGAATCAGACTATTCGCGAGTCCAGCAAAACGAACGACACCTAGCGGGAAAACACTGAACTGGCCGGGCCAGGGTCATTTCGCGATTTCTGCTCGTCTCTTCTGGCTTCCGTGTTTGCATGTTGTCGGTGTGGATTGCGCGACAGAACAGTTCTACCGGTGTCTGTGTCGTAACCGTAGTATCGCCTTGTGACCCAGGCTGCTCTGCACGCGACCTATGGAACCGCGTGAGCCAGATATTCTGCAGCTTTGAACGTTCATCAGCACAGTGGAAGGGCAGGGCAGTCCTTTCCTCGTTTCCTCGAAGAAAGTCAAGCCTTCTGGAAGCTCGCTTACGCCAACACATCGTCGGAGGTTCGAAACGTAGAGAGATAGAAAGCGGGGCGAACGATTTGGAGTCCACTCCCGCCCCTGCTGATGCCCCGGCGTTGTGCGTTGAGCTGCACATTGCGCACGGCACGACCTGGATTCGACCGCCATATTTGCCCGATAGGCAGGCGTCCCCTATAGGTCGCTGGAGTCGCGAATATAGCGTACATTCTGCGGCGTCCACGTGGAATGAATCGCCACATGTCACATTATTCAAGCGAAGTTTTGCGGTGTAACGACTCACGAGCCTTGGTAATCTCGCTGACGCAGCTCAAGATAGTCGGACATCGCCAGGAAGACGTAGAACCAACAACTCGAACGCGAAAAGGGCAGGGGGACTCACACTGACGCCGACAACATCGCATTTCAATGGTGTGTTTATGGGCGACGGCGAGCTTCTTGCCCACACCCCTATCGCGCATGCGCGGCGCCGGTGTGCGTCCGCAAGGGGCGCTCCGGTTTGTTTGTAAACATGAGTTGGTGTTATAAGAGCGGTGGTGTTCAAATAAACAAGAAGCTGTGTTTGAGACTTGTTGTTTTGTCCGTTTTTCATTTTGCCGTGTCTCCGGTTTACGATGGAAGAAAAGTCCCTTGGCATTTCTCAGAAGCGCGGGCCGCGACCGCCGGCGGACCTCGAAGACCGGTGACGTAAGATCACGTGATGCGCGGCCCGCGGACCAAAACAGCAATTTGGTCCGTCGTGTGGATACACCTTTACAGTGGTGCGCACAGGCGCGAACGTGAGGCACACGCCTCTAAGGTGGCGCTGCTGTCGGCACTGCGCATGCGCAGAAGCTTCGCCTCATGTGAATCTGGCTTGTGTGCACCTGCAGTGCCCATCACCCGTGTGGGCAAGCGCGGGCTTGTTCATAAATAGGGTACCGTGTTTTCGGTATTTATTTTTCTTCGTTCGAGGGTTATCATATCGGTGTTTATCCCCCCCCCTCTTAATCGGTGTTTTTCGATGTCCAATTTGATGCCAGAGAGAAATCCGTGTTTATCGAGCTTCTGTTGCAAAGCGACTGTATAATATTGGAGAAAAGTACTATAATTAATAACTTATAATTATAATATTTTCTCCAGTAAGGCTGGTAAAGATAAGAAAAAGAAACGGGGCAGGAAAATGATTTCAGATAGAAAGGAGCAACCCTAAGGACAGTCCAGTGCAATCCGTGTTCCGGGTCAAAAAAAAATAGCGTAATCTTTTTTTTTTTTTTTTTTAAAGCTGCCGTTTTTTTTTAGGGACAGTATAAATTTGGGTATTTTTGGTTTTCACCGATTCAAAGAAAACCGCATCGGGGGTTCATTTTTGGTGTTCATCGGTATATACCGAAAACACGGAAGCCTATCTATAATGCGTTGGTCGCTATGCACGCGAGATGTGGTACATTTTGGATGCCGCCTGCCAACATTCCATTTCCCATTGCCATCCTCTTGCGCCTTTCAGGTTACCATAGTTTAGCTGTTGACATTTAAAACACTGGCAAGGTGCACCGCCCGATGCAAAGTGTTCCGCCATGTTCGTCCATCCCCTCATGCACCGCTGATGGCGAAGCGAATTGCTGGAAACTGCAAAATCGCCACCCGCGGTTCCGCAGTTCAGTGGAGTCTGTCGGTGGTGACTTACTGGGCGCTGGGACTACTTTTCCTCTTGGTCGACCTCAGCGGAACACCAGCCTGGATGGCCAGGTTCAGGGTGCAAGACAATGCCGGGACGAAAAATCAGGTTTGTTCGTGCTTGCTTTCTCTCTCTCTCTTTCTTTCTTTCTCTTCTCTCTCTCTCTCTCTCTCCCTCTCTCTCATTTTTTTGGCTTTTTTGTCCCCCGTTATTCGTATACTATGTGCAGCACATCTCAAAGAAAGTTAAGACTTTTATAAAAATCATTTTTCATCCCTTTGCCCGTACCGGGTAAAAGCAGATTGCAGCATTTTGTTTTATAGAATTGGTGTATAAATTTACGTAATTATGCACCAATTGTATTGGCGCATAACTATGCGCCAACTCAATTTTGCTAAGTTTAGCGGGAAAGGTCAGAGGCCACGCGCAACGCTTCGCCGTGTCGCGTCTCGCGGAACCTTGCTGTCGAAGCGATCATTTCATTCTACTGTCACGAAGACTTCACGGAACAAGTCGGTTTAAGTATAACTGTTGATTTAACGAATATGAGATACATTATTTTTTAACGCGATGGACAATTTGACAATAATTAAGAGAAATGCTCCTAACCTCTCGCGATTTCCCCTGCCGCCCTCCTCGACCGCACCTTCAGCGGGAGCCCCGGCAACAGCCGGACTCGACAAGCAAGGATCCACTCAAGGGGTCCCAAGTTTGCGAGCTAGCGGACGGATGACTCCACAGCCGAAGGGGGTCGGACCATATATTATACAAGCAGCTGCCAGGGCAGGCACGTAGCTAGGATTTTGATTCGGGGTGGTAAGGGGGGGGGGGGCGCCCAAGACAAAATGCTGTATGAGGGGGAGGGGGGAGAGGAAACCCCAGCAAAATTAAAGATTTCGAGGGGGGGGGCATGGGTCCCCCCCTCCGCCCCTGGCTACGTGCCTGTGCCAGGGGCACCGCCCCCTGGCAGCCCTGGAGCCATTCAGGCAACTAATCCCAGAGGGTTTTCCACTATAACCGTGCAGTACAGCCAAAGCTACAGGGGGCAGAGCGTATGCCAACCTATTCAAGAGGGGGAAAGGAGGAACGGGACAGAAGGGCTGGGATTCCCCGTTCCTCCTTTCCCTCCTCCTGAGCAGGCCGAGATACACCCTCTTTCCTGTAGCTTTGGCTGTACTGCACGGTTCATGAGCTGCGCGTAGAGTATCGGCACTCCGTTCCCCGACATTGTTGTGGACGCCGCCATTTTGGGGCTTGTGCAGAGCAGACGCAACTGCCGATCGTCGTGGTTCAAAAGTGCGACTTCTTCAGCATTATATTCGGTGTTAAAAAGGTCATGTAATATTGCTTTGCTCTGTCGCGTATCTGGTTAAACATTCGTGGGGAATCCCACGAATGTTTATCTTGACCATCAGCATCGCGGAAAAGCGTTTCCTGTGATTTCAGATAAAGCTTCAGATAACTGGCAACCATGATTTTAAGACACAATATGGCCAAGTGTTGTTACTGTGAAGCGTAGCTTATTTAGTGGCACTAGCACCAGCCAAAGGGCTTGGAGTCAAAGCAAAGATGAGCACGACAAAAACAAGCGGATACACAAGACAAAAACACATTTCGAACGAAGTTCACAAGAGCAGCTAAAAACAATGCAAAATAGATTCCAAGCCACGATCACAAGACCAGGCACGTCCAGACTAGTAACCCGACCCCAGTAACCCGAAACTAGTCTCGGGTTTACAACTACGCTCAATTTACACTAGCTAGCCTGCACCCTCACTATTGCTGTGTATTACAGGGACCTAGAGTTCTCTGTATAGCTACCTACGGTAGCAGAGTTGCGCATTCAGCCGCGGGTGGCCGTAGCGCCGGCTTTCCCGCACGCCCTGGATGCTTTGCTCCTCACGTGACTAAATTCTGGCGAATAGCGGCGCTGGCGCGCCGCCGCGCATGGAAAACAGGACAGGAGGAAAGGAGGCGAAAAGCAGGGGAACATACGCCGGGGCGCGAGCAAAGTCGGCGGAGCTGACCGTAAAGGTGGCTTTCTTGCACAGCGCCGGATGCTTTGCTCCTCACGTGATGGATCTCGGCGAATAGCGGCGTGGCGGCGCGGGGAAATCAAATGCGTAACCCTGCCTCCCCTTCGGGGGAGCATGATAAGAGGAACTCTACAGGGACCGTGTCTCTTGACACCTCGAGCGGGGGTCTCTGTGGAGACCCTAAGGGCGGGTGCTGCCGGCACGTAAAATTACTAAACATAAAACTAAAAGCGTGCAAAAAAAAAAAAAGGGGGGGGGGGGGAAGGAAACAAGCCATCGCTTCGAGAGCACGCCCTTCCTACGAAGGGCAGGTGCCCTAAATATTGCTTGCTTCCTTTCCTTTCTCTTTTTTGCACGCTATCTCTCACGCTTTTAGTTCGAGCGACCAGCGGCCGACTACACTGGGGAACCCGCGGAAGGGACCCAAAACAAAGTAAAGCTAAAACAACAAAGTCGCGAGTGCATAACTTCGCGACACAAGGTGAGAAAAAAAGAAAAAAGTACACGTGGAGAAAAATTCAAACAGCAACAGATGATTTATTGAACAACTTGAAAACTCCCGGAAACTAATAAAAGAGGCGAAACCGAAGCTTGCTGAAAATCAAAGGGAGAGAAAGAAAGCGAAAGGTGAAGGAAGAAGATGCTACTTATACCTTCGAAACAACGCCTCGTCCTAGATAACGAAGCCGTAGGGTTGAATTTCCGGCGCTGTTTGATTGACCCCACGAGCATCGCAACGTCGGTTGCGTCCAGACTTAAGGTGAAACGAACTATAAGAAGGGTTTTGGTTGACGTGTTGGCAGCTAGAGCCTTGCCGCTTTTTGGGGAGAAGAGATCGCAACGACGATAATCTTCCTCGCGGAAATCCCAAGTCGTACGCCGGTTTCAAATTTCATCGCCTCGTCGACTCCTACACGCAGGTCAAGTTGCAAAAGCTGAGGCCCGTCGTAGCACAGGTGCTCTTCAACCAAACCTTCGTCCAGTTACCCGGGATGGTGGCCTGCTACTGGCTCAAGACGCTTCGTGGTTTTGACAGCAACCTCAGCATACCGCCCATGAGCCAAATCCTGCTGGAATTCGCGCTGTTTATGCTGATCGAGGAGGTGCTGTTCTACTATTCCCACAGGTAAGGCACACGACCGTGACTAAAGGGCGATTCACACACTTGCGTCGAGTCCGACCGAACGCAACTGCAACGGCTTGCGACGGGGTGAAAACCGCGGTTTTGTTGGAGCCGACGCAGCTGTTGCCATAGCAACCCGTACGTTGCAAGCTCGGTCGGACCCGACGCAAGTGTGGGAATCGCCTTTTGCTGATATCATAGCGTCCCCTGTATGCGGAGAGCAAGTCGTCTGCTTCTCGCGCAGAAGTTGCAAGAATCCGGCACCCGGGGCCCTTAGGTCTTTCGTAACACCCCCCTCCCCCCCCCAACTCCCTTCACCCTCGAGAAGCTGCGGGAGAGGAGGAAACCGTTTATTTCCTCCTCTCCCACATTCCTTTCCCTCGTCCTACCTCCTTGAGTTGTCACCGACTATAGTTAAGCGGGTGAGGGGGGGTGCGCCGTCAGAGGTGCCCCCCCCCCCCCCTACCGTGATTGGGACGCCTTCTACCCGAACCCCCCCCCCCCCCCCCCCCCCCCCCCCCCCCCGTTGCTACGCCACTGGACGTCGAACGACCCCGAGCTCTGATTCGCTTTGATTGAAAGGATAGTGGGCAGAGGTGTACCCGCTATATTTTTCCACCAGCCATTGAGAGCTCGGCGTTCTGACATCAGCCAAGCCCCTGTGCAAGAAGCCGCCGAACTTGCAGGCTCCGCATTGGAAGAATTGAGGGTGAAACAGGTCGAGATAAGAAGGCTTATGCTTGGACTTTCCTGCGTCACTAAAAGAGGCCACCGCACGGCGCGGATTGGACACAAGTGAGAATCAGCGTTCGGCTGGCAAGTCGTGTTCAAGAAGTGAAAACAGCCGAACGCTGGCGCCGCAGTCGTGTCCAACATGTGCCCTACAGTGGCCTCTTTTAGTGGCCCCAGTCGCACTGCGCATACATCATACAAAAAGGCACGATGTTTGCGGCAGATATTGTCGCAAAGAAAATAGGTTCTTTTCTCCGTTGATGAAGGTACTGGTATTAACAAACAACCGTTTACTTAAGAAATATAGAGAGATCCTCTTTTTGCTACTGACATGGACAATTCGTCGATTAATGTTGGGGGAGAAATACTCCTATCTCTGCTAGTTCCCCTGCCGTCGTCCACAACAGCCAAACTCGACAAACAAGGATCCACACAAAGGTGGGCGAGCCGAACTCCTCCACAGCCGTAAGGGGTCCCGAGTTTGCGAGTAAGCGGGCGGAAGACTCCACAGCCCAAAGGGGTCGGACGTGCAGATCGGCCTCCAGAGGTAGGGTGATTTGCAGGACTTGGTATCCAGGAGTCAAGTCCTTTTTAATGGCTGCTTATATTGAGTTTGGCAGCATTCTGGGATCAGTTATAATGCAATTAAATGCAAAGGTGCAAGCGAGCTGGACAAGAATGACAAAAATAACCCCTCGAGAAGGGGAACACTCTGTAATGGAGAGGTCCCGGGTTCGATACCCGGACCAGGCGGATTTATTCGGTCGCGCACCAGTCACCTAGCTGTGTTTGGAGATTTGTGTTTGTCCTTTGTTTCTCGTGTCCTCCTTCTCGAGGGATTATTTACGTCATTCTGGGATCACTTTGGCGACCAGTCCCAAAAGGTTTTATTAGAGCCAATCAGAAGGCTCGGAGCCCAAAGCAAATATGATAATTCTAAAAATATGCGCACACACAAGACGAAACACATTCCGAACGAAGCTCACAAGAGCGATCATAAACACTACAAAGCACATTCGAAGACGGAGAAGTTATACAGGGAGAAAAACCACCTCTGAGGTGGATATCCCAAAAAGAGACGTGCACAAGACAAAACATCTCCGACACGTGGTTCTATAATCTAAGTGTACCGTTACAGCGTTCACGTTCGCTCCCGTCTGGGGTCCCCCCAACTCCGATAGAAGTCATGAGTCCTTCCGTGGGGACGAACGAATCCTCGGTGAAGGTAAAAACATAGGTGAAGCTAGACTAAACACGCGCGCGAGCACAACTTCGCGACACCTTCCCATTAGGGAAAAGAGTGCCCACACTTTTAAAATACGCATAGAAAATTTTGACATCTTTCATCTTGAGATAAGCGGGCGCACACTTTCAAAACGTAAAACTGAATGTCAATCTAGCTACTCCAACGAAACGCTACTCGTTTAACACGCATGATATCAGAAATACACGAAAACTTACATTTCATTAAAACAGAACGCACAAATACTATCTGGAACAAGCATTTAAGAAAAACTAAAACACTTATTGAAAAAAAAAACGAAAAAAAAAACGAGATTAGAGGTGAATTTTGGCGAGATATGATGACAGTGATATCCTGCAAGACCGGCCACAAGCATAGTTCAAACATTTTTTTTCTTATACATATGTTTTGACATTCCTGTTGTATTGGCGGCGTGTGCGAACTACAGGGGGCGCTTTTCCAGGTAGCATCATCATCGTTTGTGTCGTCACGGGTAGGACAGGCTGGGACAGACCGCGCGTATCTTAATAGACCGATCTCACCAAGCGTTCTACGCATGCGTCACGCCGCCATAACTGCTAGTTTGTAGGAGGTAGACGCGAGTTCACGAGACAGCTCTATGCCGTCTCGCGCTCTGCTCGCGCAGACCTCCAGCAGGGTTGTCGCGCGTGCAGGAAGATTACTAGCTCCCACGATGCATGTCGGCAGCGGTGGCGTACTCAAACTAGCTGCTGAAATCGGTCTATAGACTATTTGCGTCTTAAAGCATCAAGGAGAGTGGTGGATTGCGCTGTTCTCACGCGCCAGCACGCGCACGCCGTCCCGGTATAAAATACTCGAAGTAAATAGCCAAAATAAAGCGTTGACGAACGCGCGTGCAAGATGCCATTTGTTTTAGGTATTTGCTTTGGAAAATCTACTAGCAGCGAGGCCTGAGCACGTGCGGCGCGTGGAACACCAATCCTCGCGTTCTCCATGATTGCTTGGGTAACGCACTCAATAGGTCTATTGGATCCCTCGGCTCGTCAGCTCGCTTCATGCGCTGTTTGGGTAACGCGCGACAAAGCCTAACTTTCACGCGTTGTGTTTATTTAGTGAGTGATATTTGTAGTAGGACATTTTACCAAAGTTTGACAACGTAGCCACGCCCAATCGTGCTGAGAAAGACTTGGCGCTGAGGTGTCGAAGTGGTGGTGCGCTGTTCCTCCCCAGTACAAAAAGCTGGACGATGAAACTAGAATATCCAGCGCTTTATCCCACTACAACATATACCACGGCGAATAGGTGCCTTTCCTTTTATTATGATTCGGACAAAATGAAATTGAGAAAGAAATGTCTCATCTAATTGAAAATAGGAAAGCGAAATTTGAGAACCTTTCGCGTGTGTAAACACTTCAGTGAAAGCGACTCCGTGTATCCTGTTTGTTCCAATGTGTTCTGTGAGTGCAGGGGAGCTATGTTGCACGTTTTGGACTCCCAGGAGACTAGGGAGAAGGAAGTGACGTCAACAACACTCTTTGGATGTTGATTGGTGGAGTCGCTGATGACGGTATCTGCAGAAGATACGTTCATTCACACCTACGCCACTACCTTCTCCTAGTCTCCTGGGAGTCCAAAATGCAACATAGCTCCCAGGTCTCTCTTTAGTTGCGAGCTGATTCCTTTAAGGTGTATTCACACGACGGACCAAATTGCTGGTTTGGTCCGCGGGCCGCGCATCACGTGATCTCACGTCACCGGTTTTCGAGGTCCGCCGGCGGTCCGCGGCCCGCGCTCCTGAGAAATGCCAGCTACTTTTTCTCGCCCGGACTTTGGCGGCGGACCGCGGTCGTTTTGTATAATTGAAGCGCTAAGTCTAGCAACAAGCTGACTTTTGTTGTTTGGATTGGAATCCAAATCCAAAGTCGTTTTCTTTTGGCGCCCTCTGTTGAAGACGAAGAAGACGAACCTTTTGTTGTGCGACGAAAAGAGTTGACTATGCAGACCAAGATCTTTCCTGCAGATCCAGGGCTTCATCCAGCATGCCCATTTCGGTTCACTTAAGTCCTCCTCGTCCTCAATAGTCAACGCCAGGGCCACCGCGGCCAAACGTCTCTTTCTGTTCAATTTCCATCTTGGCTTCTTAGCAAATAGCCTCAAAGGAGCTCGCTGCATGCGTTTGGCGGAGCTGTGAGGTCGAGGGTTAGACCGGCCCGTTCGCTCTGTCGTCTGCTCTTTTGGTCCGCTGTGTGGATGCTCATTGCAGCCGGGTGGCCCGCGGGCCGCGCATCACGTGATCGATCGGTCCGCGGCCCGGTCCGTCGTGTGGATACACCTTACGAATTTCTTAAACGAGTAAACGAACATTTCCTCAAAATAACTGGCGGGACGAAGCGGTGGCTGGCTTCCGGAGTCGTCTCAAATAATTCCCTGTTTATTTACCCGGTTGACGCGAAACGTGCGAGACCCCCTCGCACCAAGTCCTAAAACGAGTAAGTCGGTGACACTTCAGCGTCCCTAAAATGAGGCATACACGTGCTGTGAATTACTACCATTTGTATGTTTAGTTTTGCGGACCCAAAAAATTGCGCATAATGCGTGATGCGTTTCTCAGCGAGCGATTTTAAATCCGTAAACATTTCTTAGTAAAATAGGATAGAACAAATTAATCAATCGCCTGAATTTCCCGGGTCATATCCGACAATTTAAGAATTTAGGAAAATTTCTACTTTTCTTTCGAGCAGAAGTTGTAACATGACAAATATTTTTGGCCACGTATTTGATGCGGGAGGAGCTAAGCGTCAGTTACTGACGAGCGCTTGATCGGCAGCAACTGTCGAGTCACACTTAGATAGAAGCGTCGGTATCGGCAAGCTCAATGTAGCTAAGACAACTGTGCGCGTGCAGCGCTAAAAAGACAGCACGTCATTTACCCTCGGTGAGTGCAAACCTCTGCGGTAGCCTCCACAGATCTGAGAAAACAAGAATCAGAGAGGCTGTGAATAGTCCCTGACGCACGCCGCGCAAGCTGTAATGAGAAGCCCCAGGCTTGTTTTTGAACATTTTTTAAAGCTTTTTAATATAAAAAGCAGCTTCGAGGCGCTGTTATTCATTCGAAAGATCACTCACATAAACGTTCCTTATCGGCATAGGTGCGAGCTAACATAGCCACTCCGTGCTTCGACATAGCGCGTCGTCTGCTCGCATCCCACCAGCTGCGTCACAGGAGGGCGCCCTCGGGGTGGCGCCACCAAAACATCTGTGAAAGCAGAGCCCCAACTCAGGACTGAGCTGAGTGAGTCCCTGTGTTTACGCGACTTAGCTCCTGCCTCACCCGGATGATGGAAAGAGTGCGAAGGATCACAGTCCGACTTCGCGACCGACTCCGACCTCGGACGCCTGCATCCTGACGTGGGAATAGGAGAGGAGGAAGACGACAAGCAACAGGAGCGAACAACACAGAGACTAAACAATTCAATCGATAAAGGGAAAACAGAAAAAAAAGACGAAAAAAAAAAACAGCAGGGTGTTTCCACGTCAGATCGTGCAATGATGGTGGGAGGAGCGTTCAGCTATATGCGAATGCCGTACCTAATTTTCTTCCAGAGATATAAAATTTCGAAAGTCGAGGCGTGGAGGCAGTAGAAGTTGCCAGGGTTTCGCCCTGGTACTTCGCACACCCAACCAATTTCACACTGAAGCATGCGCGTAGTAATATTTCTTTTTAGTCGTGTTTGGACATGTTTACGACATGTTTGGGGGATCGGTGGCCTAGTGGGCTAGCGCACACCAGCTCGGAGCACGTGGAGCGAAAACTCGCTCTGCAGAACCCAGGAATCCCATGGGCTCAATCTCCACCCCTACCCGTTTCAATCTGGATGAGCATCGTACCGGCGTGCGGTCGTGTACCACTACTGCGTGCTGCACGTTAAAGACCCCAGGCTAGCGGTTGTACTGCACTGGCTAAATTTCTCATCTACAGCTGAGACACCAGACGCACATTGGGGCAACTTCCGGCTGTATAAACATACAAACAACACAATCATCATTATTATTATTAGCTTCGAAAATATATATCCCTGTAAGATAATTAGCTACGGCGTTCGCAGATAGCTGGATGCTGCTCCCAAGAACATGACTTTAATAGTTCTTTTTTCTTTACATAAATATTTAAAAAAAATGTGACCCGGACCATTATTGCGCGATCTGACGTGGAACTGACCTAGTCCGGGAATGACGGGTGCCATATGGGACTCCAAACAGGAATTCAGATCAAATACGCTTTCGGAGCTCTGAAATGACCTTTTATATGAAATAAAAAAACTTATAGTTGTAATCTCGTAGGATGATCCTATTAAACATTACGATTCGTATCGCTTTTTTTTTTTTTTGCTGTAGCACAAAGTGTGCGAGTATTCGTATGGCTAATAATCCCCCAGAAAAAAAAAGAAAGATTAGAATTGGAGCAGAACTGAGTATGTAAGTAATTTTACCGAGGCTGAGAGTATATGACAGTGTTTATACAAAACGCCCACCATTTTTGGCAAGCTTACTGTCATGTTTTTGTTCGTATTTCTTTTTGTTGTTGTCTAAAACGATGCAAGTTGTAATCATAGACACGCAAAACAAAAGTACCACAACGCAGGAAAAAAAATTCCCACGCACGCGCGCGCTCTTTTTATTTTAAGTGCTTTTCTCTCCCCCTTCTCACCTTCTTTTTATTTGTGACGTAATCGATTATGAAATGTAAAAGCTGTGTAAGCGACATTTTTATATTTAATAACGGAATTAGCAAAACATGATTTTTTTTAACGTAATTGCAAACGCACTACGGCCCTTTTTTTTTTTTTCGAAATACCGAAAATCGGAGGTTGGAGTCATGTCCCCTCCTGGCTTTTTTTCCTCCCTCGGAAAATATGGCGGCGGCGCGACGCTCGGCCCATGTAGCACTGAGGATGATCGGTGAGTCGTAGAATCGGACGAAGTTCTCTTTTTTATGTGCCTGATGATCCTCTCAGACTTCGAAGAGCAAATCGTCAAACGGTTAAAAGAACTGGGTTTGGTGTCTGTGTACCGTAGTTTCGGTTGTGATTCCGCCGGGGCAGCCTTTCTTCACGCAGAGCCGGCGCGACGTGGCCCATCACGTCGCTCGCAAAAGTCGACTGCTCGTTCACTTCAATCTCCACCGTTTCAAAGAATTTTAGATCGCTGAAAGGTCCCTAAAAGAACTTCAAACTCGAAAGTGAAGCGTCGTCTGCTCACAGCGATAGGCGGCAGGCACGGAGAAGAGCGCTTGATACGCGGGACGCTGGCGAACACGACACTTCGGGTCGGGACGGCTCGGAGGTGTGAAAGAAACTCGAGTTGCAGGACGACTCAATCTTTGACGTCACTGCACTGGCGCGGATCGCACAAGAACTTCAAATTCGGCTTTTAAAATTGTTTTTTTTCTTTTTTTTGTAGAAATATCGTGTTTTTAAGTTTCTAATCTGGAGGGTAACGTCCAAGCATCACACTTCTTTTCTCTTTTTTTTTTTTTTGCAATTTTAGCATTGCGCGAATCTGGAGAGAGTACTCCCTACTGTTCGCGCCGCACGAAGTTTTTTGCTCGGAAAATAACGGCCTTGGTTTTTTGCGACATTTATTGCTAGGAAGTTTGCGATTGTGCAGGATACGTTATGCGAAAATTCCTCCCGTACCAAGGAAAGTCCCTCGATAAACGCTTTGCTAAGTAGTGACAGCGATTGCTGTGCCGACGCGCTATCCCGTTAGCCCGTGCCCGCGTTCCGTTTCCGGTTAGGAAGAACACGGCGGATTTGACTCGACCTCACTCTCGAGTAACGGTTTGACACCTTGGCGTTCGAAAACCTACCCGCGTTTAGCGTTGTTCTATCTGGACTGTCACGTGACATGACCCGCCTGAGTAACTCGGAAGAATTCGAACACAGCCATGGTGGGCGAGTTAGGACGAACATGGCGGACCGCGCGCTAGGAGCGAAGGGAGGAGGACTTATCGCTACGTTCGTACAGCGTTGTCTAGTGACGTTAGTACCAAGGTATTTCCTAAAAAGTTTCATCGAATCGTTTATCACATTCTACAAAACCGTTCATTCCGTTCTAACACTGCACTGTGCAGACAGCGTTTTGTATTAGAGAGTGTCTGGAGACTGCCTTTTGTACGATGTAGTAGCAGCGCAACCACGGCTTTAGGGACCAAAAAGCGCAAGTCACTAGACCTTTTCTCTTTACGATTGTTCAACCACGATAAAAAACGTGCCGAAACATGACGAACTCCACAATGCCTTTGACGCTCTCCGATTGGTCCGATCGGAGGTGCTGTGAACAGATCCGCCGCTTTACCAATAGCGGTCGAGACCGGTTATAACGAATACCCGCTATTTCGTTATAACCGACTTCGGTTATAACGAAGTGCAAAAGGGAATGGGAAATCGTGATGGTTTCGCTGTAGGCCGCTATTCCGTTATAACCGACTTCGGTTATAACGGAGCGCAAAAGGGAATGGGAAATCGTGATCGCTTTGCTGTAGCCGCTATTTCGTTATAGCCAACTTCGTTATAACCGGTCTCGACAGTACGTCTTAGCATTGTGAACGCTTGGTGAACGTCTGTACGGCGAGGAGACCCGCCGGAAAGTGCTCCTTGTCGTGCGTACATCCTGCCCCCGCTGCAGGTTGCTGCACCACCGGGCCATGTACGGCCGGTTTCACAAGCACACCACGAGTGGACTGCACCGGTGGCCATCACGTGCCGTCTACTGCAGCCCGCTGGAACACCTGCTGTCCAACGTGCTGCCGACGGCGCTGGGGCCTGCTCTGCTGGGCTCCCACCCCGTCGTCCACTGGGTCTGGAGCGCCGTCACGGCGCCCTACGGCGTCGTCGTCCACTCGGGCTACCACCTGCCCCTGCTGCCGTCTCCGCAGACGTCGCGACTTCCACCACCTCAGGTGAGACCCCGGCGGCGCAGGCCCTGCCCCGTGGAGTGCGCAGCGGGGAAGCTATTTCATCGAAACACGTTTAAGAGAACGCGCACGGCTTATCGAAGCTCGGTTTAGAGAAAGCGGAACCTCAGCTTGTAGAGAGAAACGCCGTTCATCGAAAAGGGACGCTGTTTCAAAAGGCTTTCCTACTTCGCGCGTGTATCACTCAGGGCGCAGTGTTAATCCCCGCAGTGTTACGCGCGGCTTCGCGGCGGCAGTCTGGGAGGTTGCATTCAAAAAAAAATGTTAACTGACCTGGCCCATCTGTACACGCGCGCTTCGCGGCGGTCGATTTCGCCAAAAGAAGGCTCATTCTAGGCGTCGGTAAAACTGGGTTCACTAAAACGAGTTTTCAAGCAAGTGCCTGATGCAACGTACTACCGTCATGCTTCAGACATATGCAAGTTAATCGTAAAAAAGTAACGGGCTAAGTGCCGAGTATTGACCTGCAAAGTAACTTGAGTAGAGGAGAAATACTCAAATGAAAGTAATATAATGGAATTACTAATTACCATACAAAAGTAGCAAATTACTTTTGAATTTACTTGAAGTTACATGTTTTTTATGGTAAAAGGAAGTACACAGGTTTTGATCCGTAAGCGAAATTGTGCTAGCCAAATATGGATCGGACTGTTTTTTCAAAGAAATGCTTTAATAGCTGGGTCTCCTTCTCCCAGTGCCTAATAGACCAGCCGGTTGTCTTACCCAAGCCATCAAGGAGAATGCAGGGATTGGCGTTCCACGCGCCACACGCGCACGCCTTTCGTGTATAAAAGACTGTAGTAAATAACCAAAGAAAGCATTGACGAACGCGCGTGCAAGATGCCATTTGTTTTAGGTTTTTTGCTTTGGAAACGTTGCTACTGCTGAGGCCAGCACGTGTGGCGCGTGGAACACCAATCCTGCATTCTCCTTGATGCTTGGGTAAGACAGCAATAGGTCTATTGTTTAGTACTTTGTTTGGTCAATGATGTACCTGCGTAGCACGTAGCCAGGATTCGCTTCGGGGGAAGGGGGGCGCCCGTGCGACAATATGCTGTATAAGGGGAGGGGGAGAGGAGGTACCAGCCAAATGGAAGATTTCAGTAAGTGAAGTGCTACCCCCCCCCTCCCGGCCACGTGCCTGGTACTGCGAGTGTGTCATTTACTTTGGAGGTTTAGCACTGCCTGAGCTTTGATTTTTAGACAGTTTTTTTCTTGTTTGCAGTGTTGTGTGGTACATCTAAAAAGTACCTTGAAGTACGAAGTAGATGAGAGGTTATGCACTTCAAGTAAATTAGTGGTACACCGGGCAGTGGGCGTCACAAGGGGGGGGGGCGGGGGCGGACCGCCCCGGGTGCAGCGGTCGGGGGGTGTCGCGGCGGGCCACGAAAGCGGGGGGGGGGGAGTCGCGGCAGGCTACCGCCCCGGGTGCCGCTGACCTTCGGACGCCACTGACACCGGGTGCAATGTACGTGAAGTAAAGTACTATAAATGCAATATGCTTCAAGCCAAAGTATCAGTACTTTTAACAGAATCTTTCATGATGCCCTTTCATTCCCTATGCCAGTGCTGTTGTTGTTGTTTTTTTGTTTTTTTTTTTTGTTTTAGAGGTAATTGGAGTGCGCATCAGTTATTTACGGAAATGGCAGCAAATATTGTATGAAGTCAAGTCGCTACAGAGTAGTTGTTTTACTCGCGCTGACAAGCTATCTGACACAATCAAATTATAAGCCACTTATTTGTGTCGGTCTCATAGCCGCCATTACTTCACCCAGAGAAATGACCAGATGACGTCTCGAAAGAACGCGTTTTAAAACGACGATAATCTAATTTTTTTCTTTAGTGTCTTGGGATCGGTACATTGAGGCGGTGAGTTTTACTTTCCTGGAAAGGTACATGTCTGGGGAATGCATCTATCAGGAAAATTACTAAGTTTTCAAATAATAGTATTCTTAAGTGCCATATGTACTTAAAGTACTTCCCAACACTTCTTATTTTATTTTTTTTTTTTTATAGAAAAACGTTGGTGGAATTGCTATATTTTCTCGGACGATCTTCAAATCTGTGAAGATCTGCATTGTCTATCATGTTTTGGGAGGGAAGGCACGCAGAAAGGTCTCCTTTGCGCTGTCTCCCTTTAGCACGCGATTCTTCGAGTACAGCACGAACTACGGGAGCACCAGATGAGCTTCAGAGCAGGTGCTGTATTTTGTTGCTCTTTGAGTGAGGATGCAGTGTGTGCACCTCCTGTAGTGCGCGAGAGTTTCTACGTTGGGGAGAAGTGGAACCAGCCCTTTCTTCTGAATGGGTCAAGTCTCCTGAGATTCGGGACACAAAGAAACGCCAGTCTTCGGCGCTAATCCCGCAGTTACTCGGCCTCTCTTGCGTCGTGTCTAGTTTGCTCTCCGCGCTTCGTAGCAGTGTTGTTGCAGAGGGGCGCTCGGAAAATTTTGGAGGCCTCGACACCCAACCCATTTTCTCCCCCCCCTTTTTCCTACGCCACGTGCTTCACCCTTTTTGCAAATATCAGCTGATCTTCCAGCATCTTATCTCTTTTGTGCAGGGATGTTTGTTGATAGGCAAAGCAACCACTACTATTCGAAAGTACTTGCAATTTGAGTAGAAATTACTCAGAAAAAGTAATTAAAGTAAACTACTAATTACCGAAATAAAAGTGTAATTGAAAGTTACTAAACCAAACGAAAAGTAGTTAAACTACAGTAACTTGAGTAGAGTAGTTGAACTACGTACAAGTATGATTGTTACTTGTATCCAGACATGTGCACGTTACTCGGAAAAAGTAATCACCACAATTACAATCGCAATTATCGCTTAAATCGTATTCAATTAGATTCCCATGATTATTCTCAGAGACGAAAAGTATCTGGCCGTTACTTGAAGAAGTAACCGTTACTTCTCCCTATTCAGATTTTCAAAACGGAAAGTTTTCTGCCGATCGAAAAACGGGTCTTTTTGTACTGTCCATTATTGGATTCGGAATCACCGAATTACAAGGTACTGATCTTTTCAATCCACCATTTTGGTAGACCATCCTGCCGTACGAGACCTCTTGGTTCGAGGATTCGTAGGTAGGAAAGTTGAACAAAGAGCTTCATTAGAAACGGAGGGGAAAAAGAAGTAATCTTAGTTCTTCCAAGAGTAATCAGACGACTGCCGCAATTGCTTCCTAATAAATGTAGTAAATTATTAAAAATGTACTCAAAAAGTAATCGATTACGAGTAATCTATTACTTGTAATCGATTACTTTTTGAGTAAATTTGGAGTAACCGTACACGTCTGCCTCTTAAAAGGAACATTTTCGACGGACATCCGTCTGGTTAGGAATTATTTAGTAAGTCTTCCAGCTTGGAAACCTAATCCGCTTTATCAAAAGCTTTGCTTTTAGTAAAGCTTGGTTAGAGCTTCAAGTTAAAGTTTTACGTCTGTTCTATCAAATATTCACGAGATGCATATGGCGTCTCAAACCAGGAAATGGGTTTTAGATGGATGTAATCACTGTTTCCGCGTGTTGTCGTCGGTAAAGTACGCCTGACCGAAACCGGTTGTTGTGCGAGGATACTAATAACAGAAGGCGAGAAATGACTGGCCAGTTTCGGCACCTATAGAAATCGCTTGAGTAGCTGGCAATCCAAACCAAACGTTGGATTTTCAGAGAAAACACTGAATAAATGAATGAAGCTTCCAGAACACCGTTTTTTTTTAAGTCCAGTGTTTAGTCCTTTGTTTTTGTGTTTCGCGGCGTCGCCGTCGGTTTAATCGCGCGCTTGCACCATTGACGTCACAGGACCTATACACCAATCCGATTTCCCGCTAAATTTACCGAAGAAACTGAATTGTGTGGTAGGTCCGTGACGTCCCATAATGCTACACTCCGCATTCACTTTCCCGCTAAATTTAGCGGTAAAACTGGATGTCACGTGACCTCAACACCAAGTCAGATTCCGGGCCAAATTTAGCGGGGAACTGAAATGGTGTCGAGGTCGCGTTGCGTCAATTTTGCCTGCCATATTTAGCGGGGAAATGTGCAGAGGGGAGGCTACGCAGGTGTAGCTGAAGGAGGAGGAGGTAGGTGGGAGCCTCCGTACCATCCCCTCCTCCCCAAGTACCCTCCCCTCCCTCCTTCTCGTACCTCCTCTCTCCCCTCTTGTAACCTCCCCCTTCCTCCTGCGTACCGTCCCGTCATCGTATATCGCAAAATCAAAATACCTCCCGTGCCGCTTAAACGTCTTTTATCTTAATTTTTTTTTTTATTTTCAGATCAGGCAAGAGGTGTTGTTCCTACGCCGTGGCTAGTGTTGTCCGGCCGGAGCACTGGAAACGGCAGTGCCCCTGGCTCACGTCGACCTCAGCATCGCTTCCTGCGCACCGACTGGCGGCCTCGTGCGGGAGCTTTGAAGAACCGGGTTTCCTGAGGCCACCTTGCGGCCAGGCTGCGTCTGGTGTCCAGCGTTATGTGTGCGTGTGGGTGTCTCTTCAGCGGAGCGAGCCAGAACGGGGCACGCGCCGCTCTCGCAATCGTAGTACGGGTGTGTTGTAGCCTTCACACAACAATACCTAACCCCCCCCCCCCCCCCCCGCCCGCCCTCCCTCTCCCCCGTGAACCCAGGGGAAGGCGGAGGATTTTGTTTTGGGCGCACATTTGAAAAAGAGTCAGCCATGAAATGCTACGCAGGGCGATCCTCTTCTCTCGGGGGACGCACCACCCAGGTCATCATCGTGGTCGCGTGTGATGCTGAAGCCTCGAAATTGACTCCAGAAGGCTCACGGCGTATAGATCGTCATCCCCGGGGATGTACATCTATTCTACCCAAGAGCGGCTGTCGGACTGAAGTCTGCTACGCCTGCGGTGTAGCCAGGAATTTATTTTGGAAAGGGGAGGGGTGTGAGCTAAACACCATAAACCCCCGGGCTACACCACTGCTGCACGCGTTCTCGCGTGAGGCAGGGACGCAGGCGTGCAACGCGAGTTGTGGTGCCTCAACAAACGGCGGCAGCGAGCGGTAACCGGCGGCTCGCTCACGGACAGGCTGGAAGACCAACTACAACACGAAGGGGGAGGAGCGACGAGCATGGCGGGGTGGTGCGGGTCGCCTTCCGCCCAGCTTGTTTTGCACAACGCACCTGCGCGGTTGTCGCGTGGCGAGTATGATGACGGGCAGAGAGACCTGAGCAAAGGTTGGGGACGCCTAAGACGGCTTCGACGCTTTCGCTTCCTGCTCTCATCTTGTATTGCAGACGGGGGCCTATAAACCACGTGGTCCCTTTGTCAGTATACGCCTGCGCACTGCCCTAGCTATTATCATGTACGCCTAGGGCTTCAGCTGCTGGTGCTGGTGCTAGTGTTCTGTTGCGAAATTGGAGCAGACGACAACCAGTCGAAAATTGACTTCCGGTGATGCATTTCTACGAGGAGAAAGTGGGTGCGTTTTTTCTTTTTTTTTTTTTTTTCCTCTGCGGCCACGAGCAAACGTTACGAATGATTATATTGTAGTGAAATAGTGTTGAACATTTCTCAATCACGTAAATAAAAACATTGAGTTAGTTGCGCGTTTTTTCTGTCAGTATCTCCTATGTTCGTAATAAATCAAAATAAAGTTCGATTTGAAGCTTTTTTTTATTCTTCTGGCCCTGGGGGGGGGTCTAAGCGGGAGGGGTACATAATCAGTAACGCAAATAGCAACATCAGAAAATTAAACACGCACCAATATCCGCAAAAGCGTAGAACTTGCAAACATGACAAAATAACCTTCAACCTTCAAAAAAATAAAGTTTTGATACATAGCACATTTTGAAAGTAGATAATAATGCACAAGGAAGCTAATTATAGCACGGAAATACACTTGTAAAAGGTGTCGTCATCTTGAAAAGCGTAGGAGGTTAACCCGCTCCAATCATGAATCGTGTTGAAAAAAATCAGCAGAACCCATCCTTTGGGGAACGATCATCACCGTTAATGCGGAATAGCAACGTGCGTTCCGGTGCGGAGTTATGCGCGCCTCGTCGGGGTGGCCGGCACACCTGTAGATACGCCAGCAAGCCCACTCTGAGGCGATTCTAAATTTGTTGACACTTTCGCATGCGCCCGCAGGCACGGATCTCCGCAGCCCAGTCAGTGCGTTTGTGTCACTTAGGAAGGCGAGCAAAGCACACGCCATACGCACAAACACTCAAAATGGTACCGACCAGACTTTCTGGCGTCTCAGCTATACCTTTCTGTTTCCAGCTTTGGTCCAGACGCGCCGATGCGTACGAGCGCGAGCGTGTGGCCCTGAACAGTGCTTGCATTCCACGAGCGCGCGTGCTGCTGGTGACGCTGGAAAGCCCGGAGTTTCGCGCTTGTAGCATCGCCTGCGTCTGGACCCAAGCTGAAACGCGCATAGTCCCACCAGGTTTAAACGTTTGTTTATATCTGTTACCATAGGACGCGCCTTACAGCGCTGTCACATTGCGGTGCAGCGTGATGCCGAACAAGGATTCACCTGCTCGTGGTGGGTGAGTACGGCCGCTACATCAGCCTCTCCCCGAGCGCGGAGAAGGTGAGCTAAGCAGCTGCTAAGCCTCACGAGAGCGAGAATGAGCCCCCGTGCATGGAACGCGCGCGATGGTAAAGATATAAACAGGTGTTTATAGTGCCTTGAATGACTGCCTTATAGCTCTGTGGTTAGCGCGTCTGGCTTCGCTGATCAAGGGGTCAACGGTTCGAACCGCCGCCGGCGCCGGTCTTTTTATTTATTTATCGACCCGCGGCAGTAAGAGGTTAGATAGCCAGATAGATAGATAGATAGATAGATAGATAGATACATAGACGAAAAGTACGTGAAGTATCCAAAGAATGCTATTCGCATTAAAAATAAGAGAATACTTATATGTATTAGTTTTCGCAAAAAGAGGCTCGACAGATTGCAAGTGTTTCTGTCGTGATTGTCGTGTTTGGGAGTTCTGGATAGCGGATGGTTTCAAGGCTAATTTATGAAAATAAAGCGAGTGAAGAAACTTCAGTTTGAGGATTTTTCACTCGCGAGTGAAATAACTTCAATAAATAAGTATTGCGTTATTCTCTTTGCTGGAGCACATGTGCGAAGATGCTTGTCCTAGGTACGAAACATCACCCGCGCGCTCGAAATTTTTGCAAAGATAAGCCAGGAAACAGATGCCCGATAAGCCCCGCCCGGCATTGGAAATAAGTTATAAAAAGAGGTACCTTTCCTAGCACACTTACCTTATTCTTCACGTGCTTAATATACTGACAGGACTGGCATATTAGCAATATATAAGCTGAGTTATCGGAATGCCGGCGAACTTTGAACACGCCCTACATTCGTTTCGAATGTTATTTTGCTTAGATTCGTCGCTCGTGTTTGCACACCTTCTGTGATTCTGTGAAACACAGGTTTGGGCCTAAAATATAGCAAAGTTTAACATTGTTCACTGCTGAAACAAAAAATGCTGTAAATAAAGCAATTACACTTTTAGAATGTTAATAAAGGTACATACTATTTCGTACGACCCAAACAACAAAAACAAAAAAAGATCTATGTTCTTTTCCGGCGAAGAGACAAAATGCACGCGCGTTTTCCGATAGGAATGCTCAGGAGCACCGCAGAAGTAGACTGGTTGATGTCTGCTTCAATTTGCATTCCGGAAGTCGTATGGAGAGCACGACGGGGCTTGCGAGGAGGAGCCGAAGTTTCTAGAAATTGCCTCGTCGTGGTGCGGTGCTCCAGGTGCTGATATGGTTCCGGGCCGAGCATCCCTTCACTTCCGAGCGCGGGGACTCGAAGAGGCCGAGGAGTAGGGTGCCGAGGAGCGTTCACGAAGGGAGGAAAACGTTTATACACGGGAATATTTACATCGTGATCTTTCGGTTCAGCAGGTCTCTGAAAAGAGAACAGATGTATCTGTAGGAGTCCGAGCACCGGCTAATGTAGCCCCTTGAAGTGGCGAGGAGGTCCCTGTCCAAGATAGATCCCGCGAGGGGAAAGGGCACTCTCGTCACTGCGACAATACTTAAAAACAAAAACAGACGAGCTGGTAGTGATTCATGGTAATAAAAACCCGGAGACACACAGCAAAGTCGTCAATCTATAATAGTTCGGGAAATATATGCGCAGATCTGAAGTGTTGTAGGGTCACCCGAAGGATGGCGCCAGTGTCTCTCCAAATGTGCAGCCTATGGGAACTTGCTTCGATTGTATATGCACATATCGATGAGTTCTTGGAATCCTCGATTGTTGTCTGCCCTTGAGAGAGGATGACACTCTCCATTTTATTTCGAACGAGGCTTGAAATGTTCCTAGGACACCGTGACCAAACAGTATCTCGAAGGAAAATTAAAAAAAAAATGTACGCATCCTGTCGCTTTTCCGGATGATAAGGACGTCCGGAGTTCTGGCGCCGTTTTGCTCGTTCACACCTACTTGTCCGTCACGGTATGCATAGATGGCGGATGGACGCTTAGGTTATCACTGAGACCGCTTTACAGACCCATTTCGAAAATCCCGCGCCGATTGTTAGAAGATCGAACCACAACTCAATCGCGGAACAACCGATAGGGGAACGTGGAAGTCATTACATAAAAATTGGGTAAATTACTTTCCAAATGTAATTTAATTGCAATAACAATTACTTTGCTCCAAAAGTAGTTTAACTACAATTACAATTACTACTACGCGAAAGTAATTCATTGCAATTACAAATTACTTTTAAAAAGTAATGCAATTACTTTACAATTACTTATTTCTGAGAGTTACCCACCTTGGGCCATATAACTTTAAACGAGTTATACGGCCGCTGTATAAATGTCACGTATGGTAGTTTCCTTTTATGAAATTTGTTAAATGAATTATAGAACTTAACAGTTTGGAGTAATGAACTCCTGCGTTCTTATATTCTCAATGAATGAAAATAAATTATTTTATATACTCCAAGACGCCCGAAGGCTAAGCAAAATTGGGTTGACACACTTTTGTTAGCCAGGCAAATAAAAATGCGAGAATTACAGTCATATCTCAATATTTTATTAGTGTTATATCAAACTACAATCGACACGCGCTAATACCACCACATACACCTACAAACGTTTATTGTAAATTATGTACATTGAGTTGAAATAATAATGGCTCACAAATTTATAAGAAACGAATCGGGGCTCCCTAATCAATGGTGACAAAATTCACAGGTGCTTGGTGAGTCTCCTTAGTGCTTATGCAAATGGTATCCAAGTCAAACCAACAAAAAATAAAGTTGAAAATAAGACAAAGAAAACAATATGCCACAGTACTGGTATAACAAAACTCACGTAAAAATGGCTGATAAGAGAAACTTGTAAACGACGTCAATCATTTAAAGAATACGACAACTTACGAAAACATTTCAGCCACGATGATTCGCTGCCTCTCTCTGTCTGTGGACGCGTAATATGCCGGACGTGGATAACCGAGCAAGCGAACTGTGGTCGCTTCCATAAAACTAGTGTCACAATAGCAGCAACTCTCTTGCCAGGAATTCTGGGTTAATCCAGTGCACGATAACACCCAAAAGCTCCTGAAATAGGTAATAAATTTAGGATCGTCATGTAGCTAATCATTAGGATAGCAATGATTGTATCGATGTTATGCATCTCAAAAAGAAGACCGATTTGAATTTACCATGGCAAGAACCAACTCGAAAAGTTCATGATATACTGTAAACGACTTCATTTTCGCATTTCGCGAATCGCCTACAATTCGCGAAAAATAGGTCCCGCGAACAATTCCGGTAAAATATAAACACATTGGAATCTATATTGCGATCCCACCGCGTCGCGAAAATTAGAACCCGCGAATTATTCCAAAACTCCGGCCTCTTGGACGCCTCGATTTCATGAATTACTTGAGCGTGTTTCAGCTGGAAGATATAGACGAGCTATTATTATTTTTTTATAACTGTAAGTATTATTGAAAGTGACAAGAAAGTTGCCTACCTGCAAATGTTTCCGCAAATTGGAGGTCGCCTTTCTGTTTGTTGAATATGTTTTCAGAGACGGTGCGCAGAGTTTGCACCTCACGCTTATATTTTTTTCCATTGCTGCTAATCTGTTCGAAGAATTTTTCGTAAGAAGGCCACGGCAGTCTTTCCTTTTCCATTGTAGATAAGACTGTTGCAGGTTCTCAATGCAAAGCGACACTGCGCGCCTCGGGACGGTTACACAGGCCGGGACGAGAGGACAACGCGTGGAGGGTCACGATAGAGGTGTAAAAACAAAGTGCAAGCCACGCACGTGCCGTGAAAAGCCCTCTATAAAAAAAAAAAGGCTTCAACAAAAAACAAATGTTACAAACAAGCTCCTCCTGCAGTCTAAAGCCGCGGTTTGTAAAGTTTCGGAATCTCGTCCAATCAGGTTGAGAACCGGTTGAAAGGGTTAGGGGTTAGAGCAAACACTAAATAATGAAAATTTATACAAAAAGGTAGACGAGGATTGGGAAAGGGAAGAGCAGTGTAGCAACAACGGTTGGAAGTAAGGCGGGGTGAGTCGTGTTAACGAGACCTGCTGCTTCTTCGCCTCGATGTTAGAGTAGCACGACTTACTGTTAGTGGTACCAACAGACGAGATAGAGGAGAGGGACGTGAAAAACTCATAAAGAAAAGAGAATAGTTTCATGGACCATAAAAATCCCCAACCTTGACTGAAATATGTAAGCGAATATGCTAGCGGCGAAGACGCGTAAGGAGAACCTCGAACCTCCCCGCCTCGACCGGATGATGTGATGGGAGCCCAACCAGCTCGACTTCGACCAGCGATGCCCCCGGATGGGAATGAGAAATAAGAAAGACCCCTAGAAACACGAGCAACAGGAAGTGAACGAGACGAAGAGACAGATTCAACTACGACAGGAACGAAAACGGACGCGAATGTAGCCCTCATTTATCAAATTATTTCTCAAATTTTTCATTAAATCGTTTTACAGTCTGCAAAACCCTTCATTCCGTTCTATCCTAACCTCTCTTTCCCATTCCTCCTTTCCCTCCTTTTGAGCAGGTTGCGATACGCTCTTTCCCCTGTCGCTTTGGCTGTACTGTCGTCTCCGTGGTCAGGGGGAAAAGCGCCGGCGCCGCAAAATCTTGCATAAGTAATTGTAATTGTGCCTGAAATTTTGCAATTACTGACGATAGAAAGTAATTAAATTACAATTCCTTTTAGCCAAAAGTAATTAATCACAATTACAAATTAGCGAGAGAAAAGTAATTAAATTACTGTAATTGAATTACTATCCGAATACGCATAAAATGTCGAACGCCGGAGCTTAGCTAAACGCTCCGGCGTTCGACATCAAACAGCGGCAAAAGTGCAACGTCCCTGCGTTCATCACTTTTTCTTTTCTTTTTCTGCTGGTGTGGCCCGAGAGCAAGCGTAAAGTGTGCCACGGCGTTACTGTTTTAGTCTGCCATTGTACAGGGACTCCACATAAATTTACTCACGCCGTTCGCAGACGAACCTAACTGCACTGCGGGGAACTCTTCAATGGAATTCGCTATCAGTTTTTGCGGCTCTGGCACTCTTCGTCAGTGCACCACCTCACGTCCGATCGCAGCAGATGCTACGAGCCATCGAAGTGTGTAAGGAGCGAGTGTGCGGTGTGAGTACTTTTTGCAGTAGTGCGCTGTAGTGTGTGTTAATATGAGCCATCGGAGTCACTCCAAGGCCGTGAGGTTAAGTTAGGTAACCTTGGACCAGCGCGCGTGGAGAGCGTATCACGTGGTACGTTTGACAAGTTTGTGTGGCGCCCCCTTACGGCGAACCGAGATGACGTCACGGCGAGGACAGAATTGTTCCCTGTCTCGCCCGCTCGCCTTGTGTGGGTTGTAAAAGCGCTAACTGTCGGCACGCTCGTTTTTTTTACAGTTTTTATGCGCGTTTTTTGTAGGAAGTGTGAATTTTCATATGTGGTTTTATTGAGGAATAGCCTGTAGCCGCAGGCGAGACTTCAACCAACATTTCAGGCATGGTTGACAGGGCAGGCCGCGCATGAGACACAGCTGCGTGGTTTATGAAAAGAAAATGTGGCCAAACTTGCAGGAGCATAGCGATAGATTTACATCTCACACAATCAATGCTGCTGATGGTATGAGTGAATTGACGAGTTATGTATACTATTTCGTGTTCATTTTTTTATTTGTATCTCCGCTTTTAAATAAAAACGCCAAAGCAGAAAAGCTGCATGCTGCTCAAGCAACATATTAACTATAGCCTGGGCCAATGAGAGGGAATCACAAGTGCAAGGCAAAGTTAAGAAAGAGTAGAACAGGCATATACCGGTTATTTATTTATATCTGTTTACGTTTCTCGCATTTGACCAAAGCTGGATTCGGATAGTATTTCAATGGACTCCACTGGTGGTATCTAGAGACTTGCTTTTAAGTAATGCACAACAAACGTAAGTGAAGGTGTCTAGCCCGTTATTATTCCCTTCCTGACAATTTATGTTTTACAGGCTCTAAAATTGAGATTTTAGCTCAATAAAATTGTGCTGAAGCTAAAACACCCGAAGCTTTTTTCACGCAAACTGTCACCCTCCACAGGTTCCACGTTTTCTGCTACTAGTGTAGCATGTTCCACTGTACAGCCTTTCGAACGCTTACTGTTCCTCATGTTTCTCTCTGTTGTCGGAGTGGCACGCGCGTAGTCCGGGTTGCGAGCTAATTTGCCGACCACCCAAAGGCCTTAGATATAAATGCCATTTGAAGTGCCCGCAAAGCGGGGTGTGATATTCTCCTAACTGATGGACATGCAAGAAATAGAATTTCAGCGTCTGAAACACTTGCGCCGCCGCTTCACCGACCCCTCGCACGATCGCCTTGTGTCGTGTGGACGGACAAGGAGGTTCATTGGCGGAATTGCCTCCGCCGATAGCTTTTGGTGCTTTTAATCTAATTATAAAGGTAAAAGTGACAAACACGCTAGACAAGGTACGGAGGCACGTCGGTATCGGTCTTACCCAGCGTCTTGTACACCAAATAAACGTAGTCCCACTCCTTGGAGAGCTTGCGGCGCACAACGGCCGACGTTGACGGTGCCTTTCCCATCATTAGTTTGATTGTCCACGCTGTCTTTCGAGGCCGACGACCAGACACGAGTTTCTGCAAGGCAGAAGATCCTCCTCACCACGGGGAGAGAGAAAACAGGCGACAGTGGCAACACCTCCTAGAAACTAAGGCCGTAGCGCTCTTCTCGTGACGTCGCAAAGGAAGGCCATCAGGGGCGCGCATCGAAGCGAATGCAGCGCGCGTGGATCGACCGTCGTAACGCGCTTTTATGGCGAATTCCACTGGGCGTTTTGGAGCGCGCCGGGGTCAGTTGACCCGATCCGGAATGGAGCAGACGATCCGAACGGGGTCGCGCCGCCTACGGATCCTCAGCATCCTCAGTGGAACATGACTGACCACTGCTCCGGGATCGGCGGATGCCTTCCCATCATTCAACTGCCCGGGAATCCCCTTTCCGCGGTCGCCGCGGTCGTTTCGAAGACGTTTTGCAATCGCGGCGCTAACACGTGTTCGACGCACGAGCGGCAGGAATGGCTCAGGAGCTTCTAGCAAAGATTGCCGGAATGCCCGTAGCGCGGCAAAACCTTCTCTTCTCCTTCCTGGAAAACGAACCGGCTGTCGAGCCAAGGAGTAAGCAAGCGGCCATTACGAATTCTTCTGAGGCGAGACGGGCGAGATCAGGCGAGATGCCCCGCGAGAAGGAAGTCACGTGTGTGCGCCGAGGGCTGGCCCGGCTGGCTTCCGGTTGAATCCGCCGAAATCGTCGGAGCGACTTTTCTCGGGTCCAGATCGAGATCCGAAGCGGGAGCTAGTCCAAAACGACCCGTGGAACACGTCCGTCTCGATTCCGATCGCCCAGTGAAATAGGCTCGCTCCAGAAGGTCGATCCCGGCGCGCTCCAAAACGACCAGTGGAATTCGCCATTAGTCACATACGCGTAGGTCAGCATGATCGCAAACCAGTAAACGGGGGCAGGGAAGCGAGCAGGATGCGAAATCGCGAAGCAGTCCTTCCCCTGACAACACGGTACACGGTTGTGTTCGTCTCGAGTCTCGGCTCACTAAAACCGTGCAGTACAGCCAAAGCTACAGGGGAGAGGGGTATCCCGACCTGTTCAAGATAAGGGAAAGGAGGAACAGGGGAATCCCAGCCCTTATCTCTTGTTCCTCCTTTCCCTCTTCTTGGAAAGGTTGGCATATGCTCTCTCCCCTTTAGCTTTGACTGTACTGCACGGCTTTAGTGAGACGGAGTATAGCTCATCTGGTGAGTGTAACTGCACCCATGCTCAAGGGAAACATTATGCTGCGCAACCAGATTCCAACCTGACTCAAACCACGTCATCCCCAACTTTCTTAGACATCCGCTTCTCTGCTAAATGCGCAATAAAATGAGAATTTCACCTGAACAACACACATCACAGTCTCCCGGGATAATTTTAGATGGCAGTAATAAAATATAAACAAAGAGTAATCAAACTTGTGGACGTGTATAGTTCTTATTCTACGGCTCTAAAATTGTTTTTATCGTTATCTATAGGCGCCGCATTAGCAAAATGATCAATTTATGATTTTCCTGAAATATCGCAATGCTCCCGAGAACTGTAATGGCCTGGATCAGAGTGTCGAACCGAAATTTTTATCGGTTCGGTTTCGGTTCGGGTTTACGGCTTTCGGTTCGGTTCCGGTTCAGTTCCGGGGAGCAAAAATAACGGTTCAAACCGGTTCGAACCGGTTCGAACCGGTTTGAACCGCTAAATTGAGAATATATTTTCCGCGTTGTTCTGGCAATATACACTATTTACGCCGTGAAACGATTAACTATATAGTTTCTTCGATCGTCCGTGCATTTTACTTTTGTTTGTCACGTACCAAAAATATGAAATTCAGTTATTTAATTTTGACGCAAAAGTAGAAGAAAATCTACATTAACGTACATAATGTCGTGTTCATATGACTCAACATCCTTTTGTTTACCAGTAAAATATATTTTACCTGAATCAAAATGTTTAAGTACCAGAGTGAAGAGTTGAGCTTGTTGGTACATACCTGTAAATAGATCAGCTTGAAATTTAGACTATACTGTATTTCTTAAAGTTTAAGCTGATTTATTTACACGGTATAAAATATTGTCGCGAAGTCGTAGGTCGCCTAAAATACCCGTGATTGGTACAACTTTGTGCCGCAGTACTAAAAGTGAAATCGTGATTGTGTCCTTGAACCAAGGAAAAAAAAATACATCACATAAAATTATAAAATTTGGACCTCGTGGCCGTATATATTACGAAATATGGTTTACGAAATACGCTTCACAATAAATATGTATAAGATGACCACACAACTGAGCTAAAAGCAATGACATTTTCATAATGTCACAAAAGTTTTAGAATAATTATTTTCAGTCTATTTTTTATAGAAACACCGAGCAACAATCAAAATGCTTGTTGTTCTAACCAAATATTGTGTACACTCAGCACCGGATGCATGCGACTAATCATGCAGCAAGGAGTAATCGCAATTGTGCACTTTAGTCTATACGTACCTTCGCACTCAAATCGAATCTGGCCCAAAATAGCGCTTGCCCAAGTGAACATTTTCTTATACAGGATAAGCTGGTATATCCTGGCTGTTGAGGTTTGTTCTTGACAAGATGCCGGTCAATTTAACTTGAAAATGAGCATCACCCTTGCTAATTGATGATTTTAACGCGATAGCGTTAAGGAGCTCATGTCGCAGAAAAGCTGATGTCGGTGGCGTGACTGGAAAATCTTGATTGGTCGATAGGGTGATGACGTCAGAGCTACATGCCCTCGCGCAAGAAGTTCAAACAACCCACAATGCTCACGTGAAACGTGACATCACGCGTCGAATGAGTGTGATTAAAACATGTCATGTAATGCGAATTAGAGGTCGCCGTATGTCTCAAATTATTTCTCTTTTTAAAGTAATTCCTTTGCCTTAAAAAAAAGAAAATGAAGAGTCTTAAGCGGAATTCGAACCCACGACCCTTCGGTTGCGAGTCAGACGCTTTTGACTTGGCCACGCGAGGCACGCTTTCACGGCAAATGAGAATGCGATGCAAACGAGGCCCGTTAAGGTTATCGCGTTCCACTTTTAAAGGCGAAGCTTAAAGGACACTCAAGTGGTTTTTGAGTTCGTGTTTTGATGATGACAGCTGAATTTAGACGCCCCAAGTATCCCTAAAAACCAAATAGTATAGTCATACGGTGATTATTTCTTTAATAAAATGTAATTGAAGGCCGCCAAACCTCGGATCCATCCGAAAACGAAACCACTCTCATTGGTCCTCGCACGCTTATCAAAAGTATCTCGGGCCAATGGCGTTGGACGACGTTCCGTCGCGCAGTGATCCGGAGGTAGCCGCATCGGCCGAACCTCTTTGTCATTCGAGCTTCGATCATGGCGGCGTTCTCTACGCTCGAGGACCTGATGCCGTTGGAGGTTGAAATTCTTCGGCGGACAGCCGACCTGGGGATGATTTCCTATGACGCCACTCCGACGTGCGATGTGGACGATAGCAGCGCTTCGGAGTCCTGTTCGGGTTCCGAGGACGATGAAACGCAGACCTTTTCGGGCGTTCTTCGATTTGCGGTTGGGGCAGGTCGTAACCAAACCAACGTTTGACATCGCAGCGTTACCTCTGTTACGTGATGTCAAACGATGTCGCCACGTTGACTTTCGCCTCGGGAGGACGGGGGAAGGCTGGTTCAGACATGTGCAACGAGCGCGTACCTACGACTGCGTCCGTTGCAACCGGAGCGACGGAACGACAGCTCTGCGCCGCGCGTACACACCTGCAATTACTACAGGCACAGCGGCCCCTCTAAAAAGGGGACGCACTGCTACTCAATGCCGTAACAGAATAGAGACAGACAGTTTTCTATAGCCTAAAGCTTTATTATTGATTTTTCTTGATAGGCTTGCAGGGTACAGTGGATGAAAAAAAGAAAATAAAAAGATGCCGTACGCCGTCTTGGACGATCACGACTCTATACACGACATTGCAATAGTACAAATATCGCCACACGCATTCTTCTACGATTATAAAAGACAATGTAATCTTAGCAGCGATATAGCAACGTAGAAATATGATTTCGTGATCAGATAGACGTTGCAATCGTTCAGGATTGCTAACACTAATAACTTTTCTCCGGTGATGACAACGCGTGAAACTTCGCGTCCTTTATACGGTACGCGCCAGTAATACCTTGAACTTGAGCACACGCATGAAATGCGCCAAATAAGAAATCCGGGCGATGTTCGAGGACACAAATGCTTAGAAAGCACCACTGTAGTCGAAGTAAACAAACACGACGGCACGGGCGTTTCTGCTGTCTTGAGAGTGCCGCCACGGCATCGCCGCACGAGTAGGTGGGTCTTCCCTTCTAGTACGTGCTGGGTTATCATAACGACACACGACGAAAATTCACAGTCAAGGATAGCGCTTTTACGCGGAACGATGAGCTTTCACCACGCCGTCCACGTCGATGATCAACACCGACGCCATGTGCGCGCAGATACGTGCGCTTCCGCGCATCCCGGGGAACGGGAAATTCACCCCCGCGGAGGAAGGCAAGGAGAAAACGTAGTCCCTTGTTTGTGAAACGATAATTGCAGTATCGCGTATTCTAAACTAGAACTATTTTACGTCTTGTGAAATTATCATGCACAACATATTTAAATAAACTGAAAATTGTTTCTTTAGCGAAACTTTACAAAGGCCGCAAAATTTTCAAACATACGATAATTTCATTGGTCCTCGCAAGTACAGGAAAGAGTCCGCACGTATTTTATTCCTGCGTGATTAATAGGCGGTTCTGCCTTCTAAAACTGAAGATACTCATTCACTGACACTTCCTTAACGCCTTCGCACCAAAAGTTGCTTCCCCAAAAACCGCTTAGTCTCCCTTTATAGCGTCCTCCAAGATAATTGTTTGTTAAGTAAAACGAAGTAGTATTTCACGTCCCACTCGACATGGCAGCTACTTAATTGGACATTTTCTACGGTTTGCGTGCGTAATCGTCATAGTTCCGCCGCGCGCCCTTGTTTACTTTGTTTTTTGTCCAAGCCCATAGACACATAAAGTAATGTTCACCACATAAAAGAGGCAAAAACAGACTTCTATATGTTTTGAGAAGTTATATGTGTGAGGAACACATAGTTATTTAAATTAGCTTCAAAATCAGGAATGTGTGTAAGGCTGTCCCATATCACTTACAAGTTAAAACGTGCCGGTCGAGAATAAAAACGCTGGAAAAGATTCACGAACACTTTTCAGATAATTTGGGGGGCATTGCTTTAGGGTGGTTGGCCCCTTATTTATGTTGTCAAATATTCAGTTAGTAATTAAATACATTTTTATAACGATCAATAAATTTTACTTTATAAAGTTCACATAACTGCTTGAGACCGACGCGGAAGGACGATAGTCGAAACTACATGAGCTGTGGAGTCCATGCGTGAGTCTTTTTCTGTTTGGATAATTGGCAGTGTGAAACATCGCGTTAAGTAAGGTACGCCAAAAAAACTGTGTGCTCACATGACAGATTGGAAGTCAAATACATGAAATGCTCAAAAAGAGAGAGATAATTAGTTTTATTTTTTCTAAATAATCCCTTACAGAACGCCTTACTCCAAAAAGGGATACGTAAAGATGCACGCCATGAAATTTATAATTTTACATAAACAGGAGAAGGATGAGACAAAGATTCTTAAACCTTAGTATAAATTACATTTCATCACCTTGCATGAGCTCGAAACTTCGCGAAATACTGCCTCGGGAGGCTAATGTTATATTCGGTTTTACGTGCACTTGCTTTGGGCCCTCACTTTACAACACTATGCTTAAATAGTCATGCGCTCTAATATTTCTCCAGGCTTCCATATATCATCGCGAGACTGCTATAAAAACTGCACTACTTTCACAATTAGGACATCTATAGACCTATTGCTATATTACCCAAGCATCAAGGAGAATGCAGGGATTGGTGTTCCACGCGCCGCACGTGCTGGCGTCAGCAGTAGCAACTTTTCTAAAGCAAATACCTAAAACAAATGGCATCTTGCACGTGCGTTCGTCAACGCTTTATTTTGGTTATTTACTTCGAATCTTTTATACGGGAAGGCGTGCGCGTGTGGCGCGTGGAACACCAATCCCTGCATTCTCCTTGATGCTTGGGTAATATAGCAAATGGTCTATTGCTAGTGTTGCGAGCATCACATTTCACCAGAAAGCTGAACTGTTTAACATGGTAGTGCACGCGACGTCATCATTGTGATTTCATCTTGCTGAGAAAATCGAATTCGATGGTGCAAAATGCACGCTGCAGGAGGACCAAGCTCAGTGCAAGCCAAGTATTTTAAAGGCACGTATTATTATTCTTAGTGCATCGTCGTGAGGAACGGCGCGTGCGTCCGGAACGACAAAAACGTGCTTTTTGGCAAGTGCGTTTTGCACACGAAGTAGTTTCCGGGGTCACGCTTTTTGGTCCGCGCCAAAGATTCAGGGAAGAGGAACCTTACAACACAGTATGTTTTTAAAACTAACACCCCTCCCCCCTCCCCCCTCCCCCACACACACACTTTTTACAGCGGAGCTGTTAAGGGCTAGTTTTCCCAGTATCACGTCCGTTAGTAAACAAATGATGACACTAAACTCTGGACAGCTACCGCCATCTATTAGCGACGACGGCAACCAGACAACCGGCTTGCCGGTTGTCTGGCTGCCGCCGTCGCGCATAGATGGCGGCAACCTTTCGAGCCTTTCGACTGTGGCTTGCCGACTTCCGCCGGCCATTTCTTCATTTCCACCATAGCACAGCTTCGCTGGTCTTCCTTCTTCACCAGAGTGGAAAGGGCTGATAGTATTCCTGAGGAATCGCCTCCTCCGTTCGTGTGTGCTAATCTCGACAATTTTACTTGTCACTTCGTCAACAGCAACCATTCACTGCTTCTATTTTGCACCCCGTGAAGTTTGAAGGGGTCATAAAAACGATATCGGGTTGGAATGTTCATGACTTTTCCGAGGCGTACTGGTCCTAGTCTGACCCAAGCATACTGCACAGGCCACCACTGATTCAGAAGCTTTTTGTCGTTGCGTAATTGCGAGGCTAAAATGAGACTGTTTCTTTTAGTCTTGCCTTCGCAAAGATTGATGTCGTAATTGTGGGATCGATCCCACCCGCCTGACGACAGTCGAGCTCGGTTCATGAATTGAACAGGAGAACTGCGTGAGCACTGTACATCGGCTCGTAACAAGCAATGCCTCGGCGGACACTTGGGTAGTGGGCCAAGGAGGTTGTAGCGTACTAGGAGAGGGGCACGCTTGCAATACTGGTGAAGCTCTAGTCATAAAAAGTTTAAACGATTTTGTGCCCAGCGTGACCGCGGATCTCTCTGGCGATTGGTGCGCGTGACATGTCACGTGCGAGATGGATGGTTGATTGTAGGAGGATTCCTTGCAGGCTTGCGCGCTCCGTCCGGTAGGTTTTATCAGATCGAAGGCTAGACTGTGGTGTATTCTAGTACACCATAGCTAGACGAAGGCTAGCTACGGTCACGTGATGTGGTCACGTTGGCGTGATAAGTGGAGAGAGTAAGGAGGAAAATGAGAAAGAGGCGAGGCGTCAAGGGAGCATGGCTTGTGGAGGCTACGCGGCTGACGTCATGCCCTCTCCTACCCTTCTATTCTCCATGGTAGTGGCTCGTGTCCAACCACTGCGGTGATGAGAATAACCGAACTCTAACAATGCCTGGAGCCTCAGCATGCGTTTTCTTCATTTCCAACCGCAGCGTAAGGTATGAATAACGTTGGCACCATAAGATCAGGCACTAGGCCACGTGGCCGCTTCTGGCCCCGAGTTGAGGGAATGAACGATGCTCATATTTCTCTCATTTTTTGGCGACTGCCATTGCCTAGAAGAAAGAACAAAGCCAATTTCACTCAGTTACTAACGTTAGGGAGTATACTGAGTAGAATTTAGTGATGTAAAGAAATCTTTTCATGGCTTCTTTAAGCAAAATACAGAGGAGGTCGAAACTTGGGCAAAAACTTGAGAACGACGCCGTGTGAGACTTACAGTGACTGCCAACGTTCGGCTGCCCCTCTGAGGTCATAAAATCTTTTTTGTGTATTTCTTTTGTTCACACATCTAGTTCTATGTAACGTCATATTATTAAGTCGAATTTAGTCATTTCAATACTGCTATTCTCGGGACATCTTTCGATGCAGTTCAGAAACAACGAAAAATTGTTTGGGTGCCTCAATGATGTAAAATTGGTCTTGCAACACTTTTTTGTACTTTCAATAAATACTGCTAAGAAGAACCCCTTACGTTGATAGCTTGCAAAATATCCATTAGTTTTCCCCTTCGTGCAATAGCAGATGCAGAAAAAATAAAAATAAGTTTTCCCTCCCTCAACTCGCCATTTGAACAAGCGGCCACGTGATCTGACGCTAATTATATACTGTCAGTGTTCATCATAGTCATGCCCCAGGCGGCTAGGGTTTGAAAAGCAGAAGCTTGCGTTGAGCTTCAGATATTGCTAATGTCGGACTATTATCATATCTAAGTGTACATTAGCCGTTACCCAAATGTTTGGCGACGGTGATTATCATGAACCCGAGCACTCGACCTAAAGGTTATGAAAATCGCTACGTCACGATGTCACGTGACTCTCGGTACAGAATCGTGATATCACGTTACGTCACGCTGTCAACAAGGTGAATACATTTAGTGACTTCCTCAAATTAAATCGAGTTGACGCAGTCAGTGACGTGACGTCACCGAGGTCACGTGACGTTTTTTGACAACATGTATTGACACCATGACGTCACGTGACAACGTGACACACGGTTTATCATAGTGCCAATACAAAAGCGCCACGAAAACTTACCATTCACTATACGTTGCAATTCTGTATATGACGATTTGATCAATAGATAGAAATACAGCCTCCAATTTTTTATTCCCATATGTTCATTTTGTGATACTAGCAAAAAGAAAAAGAAATTACCTTGAACCGTTTTGAACCGGTTACCGTTATATTTTTTTTCGGTTCGGTTCCGGTTCAGTTCCAAGATGGCGGCGAAGATTTCTGGTTCGGTTCAGTTCCGGTTCGGCTAAAAATACCGGTTCTGTTCCGTTTTCGGTTCGGTTCGGTTCCGACTCGACACCCTGGCTCCGATATCATTTAACGCAAATTAATTAAATTTATATTTCCTTGAAAACTTTTGATTCCACGGAATGTCACAGAAAGGTGGCCATGCAAGTGCAGCGCAAACAACAACAAAGTACACGTCTATATGATGACATC
>JAZHYW010005075.1:0-10648 GCA_037355805.1 Ixodes ricinus
TGGACGTAGTTCAACTACTCTACTCAAACTACTGTAGTTTAACTACTTTTCCGAGTAACTTGGTAACTTTCAATTACAACTTGATTTGGGTAATTAGTAGTTTAATTTAACTACTTTTTTCAAGTAACTTCTACTCAAATTACTAACTACTTTCGAAATCTAGTGCTAATTTTGCTCATCACGAAAGTTTGAGCGCAGAAATGAATAAGACGCCGGCAGATGAGCTGGCATTCCCGAACAAGGAGCCCCCTCACATTACGTTCCCACGGACTTACACTCGGCAGCTGTAGAAACTGCATCACAGGCGTCCTTGGGCCAAGGTGGCGACGAGCAGCTAAAGAATAACACCGGTGCGCACGAACGCAGGAAGACATGCTTAACAAGCCTTGGTCGGGTATTGACCTAATCCAGTAATGCACGCAGGCGCCGCGCCTCCGGCTGCAACCGTGAAAGACGGGGACACCCCGAGGGTTGTTGTTGTTTTCAGGTGTCCTGCCTTTAGTGAGTTCTGCCTCAAGCGGTTTGGGGGTTCCGTGAGAGAAGCCACTGAATGATCTCGCAGCTGGGCGCCTGTTCCCATGGTCGCCTCGTCGTCAGCGCATACGCCTTTGCAAAGCCGGACTCCCCGCGCACAAACCCTGGCACGGATAATCCGTTCATGGGAACACGTTCCCGCTTCCTGCTGCAACGGTACGAGCGACGATGCTTGTTCACGTAATCCTTCGCGTCCTTCCGACCTTCCATGCCAGGGAGACCTCCTCTTTGTTAAAAACAATTTACTTGTCAGGCGTGTCAGGCGCGTCAGAATACCGTAGTCGCCGGCGAGGATTGCGAGTTACTCTTGGGAGTCCTTTTGTTGGACCCGGCGTCAGCGGCGAAGTATACTTTGGTTCATCTTCTGTTAAACCAAAACAATTTTTTTTTCAGTAGCGTAGCACTAGCACTGCAACGAGACGCGCAGTCGTCCGGATGATCTCATCGTCGTGACGCGAGATTTGAACTTTTGACGGTCGGGTGCACTCGCTCAGCGTACTCTCAGAACGTCGTTGGAATAAAGAGGGGCCAGTCATAACAATCTCAACTTGCCAAAGAAAAAAGAAAACAGGAGGTGAGTTTGTTATAAAAGACCCTCTACCCGAGGCAAACCTCACATGTTGCGTCATGGATACCTAAGATGCCGACACTCTCAAATTCAACACTGCCGTTCCATCCAGCGCGTCGGTGGAACGTCTGTTTAGCTTGGCCGGGGACGTCTTTAGAAGGAAAAGGGGAAAACTTTCCTATCAAGAACTTTGAAAGTCAATCGCTTCTGCGATCAAATAAATTATTTTGGTGGAAATGCAAGCCATAAAATGACTGCATTTATTTTAGGCTCGCAGTGTTTTTCATGGATCAAAACTGCTCTTCATTTTGCTACTACAGAAATACAAAAAAGTAACTTCGAAAGTAACTTCAAAGTAACTCGCTACTTTTTACAGTAGTTAGTAGTTTACTCAATTACTATTACAAGTGCGTAATTTCTACTCTACTCCAATTACTTTTGGCGTAGATACTCAGTAACTTAACTTAACTACCTTTTTTGAGTAATTTGTACATGTCTCGCGAAGAGCTGCCTGTAAAACGGCGCCGGGTGTATCACGAAGGTCATACGGCAAAAACGGCAGTAACGGCGGCCTACTCTAAATGTGGTCAGGTTACGGGAGGAGGGATGAAGCGTGATATGGTAAAAGGCCTCGGCAATGTCGAGCTTCACCAAATACGCTTGAGGCGGGAGGGGGTTTACTTTGATGGCCTGGGGTAGCGGAGTAAGGCGGAACTGAGGTGCCTGGAGGTAAGGAGTAAGTGCGGCGCAGTCTAAAACAAAGCGGGACTCGGTGGCTGACTTGGATACGAGGAAGACGGGGTTAAAGTACAGACCACGTGCGTTCGATGATGCCGCCAACATGTTGGTTATGGCGGCATCGATCGTGGGGACCTGGTCAGGGAGAGGTGGGCGGGCCGTAAAGCAAGAAGCCTTCATGCAGCAAATGGAAAGTGCGCCGAAGTCGGGCGGCCCGTGAAAACTACATGCCTCAATAAACACTGCCCAGTCGACTTGAGGTGCCTACTGGGTCGGGTGGACTGGCGGCGGAGGTCCCGTCGCTTTCGACTTGTAGGCAGTGCTACCCAGGTCCGAATCGGAGTCTTCGACGTCGCTTTGTTTGTCTGTAGTGTGTTCCTTTCTGTTGGTGTGGTTTTCCTCCTCGCCATCGTACGTGCCGAAGGAGTCGTCATCGGCGTGGGGCGCGATGACACTGTCGGTCCTGCTGAGCCACGCCAGGGTTCGCTCGTCGGCGGTGGCCGTCGAGTCCGGATCCAATGGGTCGTTTTCTTCGGTCCAACATCAAGCACGGGCAAGAAAAAGCCGAGACGCCAGCTTCGCAAAATGCATGGGCGAGAACGTCCTCGACCGGTAAAACGTCCAGGAGCAGACGACCGTGCCGTCGATTACGGCACTGGTGGGTTTTGAAGACCCAGGGTAGCTGCCGGACCCACAGTTAGGGGAGGGGGCCTCTTGAACTTGGTGCCTGGGCGGTAGCAGGTGCTCGCGGGAGCACGAGACGTGCGGCGTCCGCGTTGAGGCTGGTTGGGTAGTTGGTCGGGGAGCTCTCTGAAAACCTCGGACTCGAGCCTGTACGTCTGGGAAATGATATATCCGTCCTCCAGTTCCCTCTGGCGACGACGTGGAAGAGTTCCAGTCTATCGAAAATGGGGTGCTGGTGTTTGGTGAGCATGGTATCCCAGTAGAACCGATACGGGTGGAGATGACGGATCTCGGGGATATCTCTCGTGGACAAACTTCTGGTGCTCTGGGCGAGATCGCGCAGAATGTCGTAGGCCTGACAGACCCTCGCTTCTGGAATGGGCGGTGGGGCTCCACCGGAGGTAGTCGGATCGCGTTGGTGGCTCTCGTAGAAATGATTCCCATAGAAGCCATGCCTCCGGCGGAAGCATGGAAAGGGCCCCGGCGATGCTAGAAGCGATCTCTTGGCGCGTCTGTAGATGTTTGAGCTCACCGGGCTGACGTTCGAATAGCTCGCGTTCAGAGTTCTGCGACAGGGACTGTTGAGACTGCTGGCCGTGTGAAGCGAGACCGACCTTGGCATCGACGATGGAAGCGGGGCAGCTCCCAAGGTTGAGGCGAAGGAGGCAGAAATGGCATCCCCTGTCTGTTGGACGAGGGCGGCTCCGTCATCGGGGGTCAAGTGAGTTGGCGCGTTCGACGACGAGGCATCCTTCTCCTTGGTTTGTTCTCTTGTCATGCTGAGATGCGTGGCAGTGCCGGTGGCTGCCACTCGGTTCGGAAGAGAGTCTCGGCAGGAAAAGGAAAAGAAAAAAATCGTTCAGCCTTTCTACTCTCGTGAAGAGGGAAGACCAGCGGAGCTATACTCGATACACTGTGTGCTTCTTCTTCGTCGTCGTCTGTTTTTCGCGCTGTTTCCTACGATGAATTCCCACCAACGCGCCCAACTATCCATTCTTCTATTATAGCTGGAAAGGTTGCCGCCATCTACGAGCGACGGCGGAAGCCATACTGGTTGTGTGCTTGCCGCCGTCGCTTATAGATGGCGGTAGCTGTCCAGGTAGGTTTGTGTCGACATACACGGACACGATCCTGGGGAACCTAGCCCTTAACAGCTCCGCTGTAAAAACTCGAAAACCCTTCGGACGTTTCCTCGTTCCTTCCGTCGCTCCCGGTTATATATATATATATATATATATATATATATATATATACATATATAATATACATTTATATCATACAAAAGCGCCAATGTCGAACCTCTGGCATTTTTTTATATTTTTGTGTTGTTTCAATACTCGTCGCATCGCGACACGTTTCAGAACTAAATGAATACCTAGGTTTTTCTTTTCCGCCAGCTCTGCATAATGGTCAATTTACCCCGTTTATTCAAACTGGCTACTGCATGTCAGGAACATCGGTGGTTTCGATAGAACCGAGTTGGATGGACATCTGAGAATTCTAACTTATTAGTTAATACCCTGAAGGCAACACGCACTGAATACATGTAGCAATGTAGGAGTGTGACAGATTTAGAAACAGAGACGTTTTTTTATTATAAGCTCGACCACTGAGTCCAACTAAGTATTCTTAATCCGGAAGTTAGATTGAACGGAAATATATTACCAGATGCACCACTCGCCGAGAGTATCTCTGTCAAATGGCCACAGCATTTCAAGATCTCTCCTTCAGATCATACTTGAGAAAAACTAATATTTTTATATTTCGGTTAATATCGGTTAAAACCGGTTACCGGTGAATAATTTTTGGTTACGGTTACGGTTACGGTTTTTATAAATTTTAAATAACGGTTTCGTTCCGGTTACGGTTACTGAAAAAATTTCGTTCCTAAACGGTTTTCGGTTTCAGTTACGGTTACGGTTCGAGTCCCTGCTTTTCGGACGAAAAGCTAAAATTGAATTGCCGCATATTTAAGCATATTGAAATCCCCGAGCAAACGGGGAAACTACTCTGTGTAACATCTTCCGGTAACACATTCCTAAAAATATCAATATAAAAAAAGCTCCTACAAATTTGTTGCAGAAAAAATATTGAATCAAAAATTTACTTGAGATACCCAAGCAAGTCTCCAAAATGGCAAAGCGATGTTCTTTGTGTGTACCACCTAGGACACTGCACTTACATCTGGGGCTGTGATAGACCCTTTACAAAGTAGCGCACACCCTCATGCAGTGCACATGAAGAATGTGTGGAACCTTGAGGTCAGATTTTGCAAAAGGGCTAATTGCAACAGATTTGTGTTTAGGAACACAATAGCAACACACTTTAGTCCTATTTTCCAGATCGACCACATTAAGGCAGTAGTTTTACCGACTGTCAACTTTTATGCAGTAGGCTAGCGATAAATAAACTCGGATATTTCATAGTTCTGTTTAATTCAAACGAATATCAAAATTTTGGCTGTGCTGCTATGTTTTCAACCCATTTAGAAAGAATGGCACTTTCGCCAAATTTTTGACCGGACATGGACTGTATGTAAAAGTTGTGCAACTGTCGACAGGCCGCACCCAAAACCATGTTGCTCCCTGCAGAAGCTGTTTTATTTTTTATTTTTTTTTCAGAAAGATTGTTAGGTGGATGCATAAGGAACATTCAATAACTTTGCAACTTGAACGTAAGAAGATTGATTGGCCTGTAATTTTATCACATGCAGACATTGCCAGATTTGTAAATTGGAACAACCCTGGCATTCTTCCACTCAATGGGTACCGCTCCAGCATCAAGACTGTGTGTGTAAATGACATACAAATTCGAAGCACCATTCGGCGTATCTGCCAAGAAAAATGTCTGCTACCTCATCTGGCCCGCAGGACTTTTTGATATCGTGCCAAAGCAGGTAATCGAAAAGTACCGCTTTAGACTCTATGTCTGGAATTATTATATGCTTCCCGCTGCATGATGGCAACTGAGAGTTAATGTTCGTGTACACCGACGAAAAAAACTTGTTAAACACGTTCGGTATTTCCTCGTTGTTGTCTACTATCTGATCATCAAGCTTGATTGCAGTCACCGAGTTGCTTTTCTTAGCTGAAATATGCCCAGAACTTCCGTGGGTTATCTTTTAAAAAGGAGTGCAACGTCACATTAAAAAAATGAGACCGCGAAATATTTATTGTATATACTCATGCATAAGCCACACTTTTTTAAAGGGGCACTGACACATCAAAATCATATCTTTTTTTTTTATTATCCGAAACGATTGAAAACAATGCCGGGACATTACCCTCAAAATTCGAAACTTGGGAATTGAGTATTTGTGAAGTAAAAAAACAATTTTCAAATGCTGAATTCGAAGTTCCCGCGCAATCTGCGCCGGTGCGTCGACGTCAAAATTTGCGGTCTCTTGCGAGACGACTTTCTTTTGCACCTCTGCTCCACGCTGCAAAGCAAAGCGCCGTTGCCGCGACCTAAAGCGAGGAGCGGAGAGAAGGGCGCCGCGCCGGCGGTCCGGGAAACTGGTTTCTTCGGCCGGTTCCCCGACCTATCATCCTCCGCTCGAGCGCCGCCACGTTTTCCGAGGAGGATACAAATCCAGGAGGTGACATTACAACGGACTTCGATTTTTGGTATTTCAAAAAGAAGGGCCGTAGCGCGTTTGCAATTGCGTTTAAAAACATGTTTTACGATTGCCGTTATTAAATGTTACAGAAATGTCGCCTACCGAGCTTCTAAATTTCCTGATTGTTGACGTCACGAATCAAAAGAAGCGAGGAGGTGAAAAGCGGGAGAGGAAAACGTCAAAAATAAAAAGGTGCGTGCGTGCAAAATTTTTTTTTTGAGATGCGTTATTTTTTTGTTTGTTTATGACTACATCTTGCATAGTTTTAGACAATAAAAAGAAATACGACCTTTGGGGTGTCAGTGCCCCTTTAAATTTTGCTCGGCTGCAAACAATACACAAGACCTAAAAAGAAAAAAGAAATTGCATTTTCTTGTTTGCTCATTTACCACCAATGTATCCCATGAGGAGCTGGATCACGATCTCGCTCCTTGTTCTGCTACTCCCTAACGAGAGAAACAGGATGACCCATCACGGTCTCCTATGAGAAGCAGGACCTACACATTAAGACAGAGTAGTGCCACTGCAACTACTGTGTAGGACATTGCAACAACTGGTGACAATTTAGGAACACTTTATTTAACTATTCAATGCAGCTGGTGACAAATTATGAATGCTTGATTTAGCTACTTAAAGGTGGCACTGACACCCCGAAGGTCATATTTTTTTTTATTGTCTAAAACGATGCAAATTGCAGTCATAACCAACGTAAAAAAAGCGCATTGCAAAAAAAGTATTTTTGCGCGCGCGCCTTTTCTATTTTTGGCATTTTTTCTCTTGCTTTTCACCTCCTCGCTGCTTTTGACTGGTGACGCCAAAAATCATGAAATTTAGAAGCTTTGTAGGCAACAATTCTATAACATTTAATAACGGGAATCGTAAAACATGTTTATTAATACAATTGCAAACGCACTACGGCTCCTCTTTTGAAATACCAAAAATCACGAGTCTGGTGTGATGTCGCCTCCTGGATATGTCTGCCTCCTCGGAGAACTTGGCGGCGCTCGAGCAGAGGATGATCGGTGAGTCGGGGAACCGGACGAAGAAACCGGTTTTTCCAGGTCCGCCAGCGCCCTCTCTCCCGCTCCTCACCTCCTCGCTTTAGGTCACGGTGGCAACGGCGCTTTGCTTTATAGCGTGGAGTGGAGGTGCGAAAGAAAGTGGACTCGCAGGAGACTGCGAAATTTGACATCACTGCACCTGGCACGGATCGCGCGGAACTTCAAGTTCGGCATTTGAAAATTGTTTTTTTACTTCACAAATACTGAATTAGTACCAAGTTTTGAATTTTGAGGGTAATGTCCCAACATTTGAGGGTAATGTCCCGGCAAAAAAAGATATGATTTTGATGTGTTAGTGCCCCTTTAACTAAAGCAAAGACTTTCAAGGCCAATAAACTCCAAATGCACAATACAGGTAAAGATTTGCACTGTTTTCCCACAGGTCAGGAGGGTGGCAGAAATTTCTGGAATTTCTAGTTACAAAAAGGTGGTGGAAAGAACTCTTTTTGAAAAGTCTATAGCTTCAGAGTCTGAGTTGTTCCATGCTTTACAAGCATATAGGCATTTAAGCTGATATAACCTGCAATCCCATCCTGTGCTAAACGTCTTATCATTTTGAGAAAGCCAATGGCTCATCATGCACTAGAAAAAAGAAACACCTTTTGCAGTAGAAGAATGAATTCAGAGCAGAGGTATCTTTGCACCTTATCTGTGTGGAATGAACAAATGTAAGTCTTTTAAAAGCTTGCTCATCAGACAGAGCTTGAGTTACTTGAACATGATACTGGAGGACTGTGTCAGCTGTGTCGGCAGTGGGGGCTCCAGAAGGAACCGGCCGCACATATCATGCCATGCCTGGGCCACACTCAATGCTAATTTATTTTCCAGGCAAGCAGGGATGCTTCCACCAGTTGCACGGGCTGGTGGGGACACCTTCACCAAGGTTTTGATGACCTGCATGGTTTAAAAGCTCCTGCAAAGCGAGCACAAACTAGTTTCAAGGCAGCAATATGACACAAAAATTACCCTTCACAATTGAGGCCATCTTTAGCAACAAATACAAACAACATCAGCGATAATACAGCCAAAAGCTGCCAACAGCTGGCGCCATTAAGGGCAGCCTTTTAAGGCAGCAATGCCACATTTTCTTTGAGGAAATATGCAATATCAGAGATTAACCTGCAAGCACAAATTGGAAATTTATTAAAGCGACACTGTCCACGGTGCATGTCTGGGCTACCTATTTCAGGCAAACTAGAATGTGACTTATTCCTAAATCAATGCTTCAAAGAACAAAAGTCTGAAGAAGAAAAATTACAGGAAGATCCATTGGTGGATTTTTAGAGAATGCGTTAGCATGACACTTGGGAAACAAAACACATGTCCCTCCTTTGGGAGTGGCTAATGCTGACCCCTTATCTTTTCTGTTTTGGCTTTGTCATTTGCTTGCTCTATTTTTTCCTGCCTCCTTGTGGCCTCATTATGGGGTCAGTGCAAGCGTTATCCAAAGCAGACGTGGGCTGTGCTTCCCAAGGGTCAGGCTAATGCACTCCCAAGAATCCACATATGGATCTTCCTGTAATTTTTTTCACCCCTTTTCTGTACTCTGCCTGTCAGAGTACTTCGATGCCCTTGGATACAGTTATCCACATCACTCGTGGAGGGAACCGTAATCAGTTTTAACTACACACACTGTCACAGCCCACGCACCGCTACTATGGAAACCCAGAACGATGAACAACCGGCGACGGCAGAGCTGCAACTGAGCATGCCCACATTCCACCGCACCGCGGCGCCTCCTCCTCTCTGGCTCCGAGCCCACTGCACAACAATCCTTTGACGAAAACTAAAGGGCTAGTTTTGACGAAAATCCGGCGGCATCTGGCAGTTTTTCAGCGCCAGGGAGAAAGGGAAGATTGACCCGTGCTGACGTCAGCACTTACTCTAAATTTTTACATGACACTATTCATAATCAAAAAATGCAGCAAAGAAGTGGCCAAGTTGCCGCAAAAAAATTAGTCATCACTTTCATATTAAGGCTGGTGCTCACATTTGCACTGAAGTGCAACCGAATGAGCTGCGAGTGCTTGTGACTGCTTACGACAACAGAACGTACAGGCACCATACATGGGTTGCACATGACGTCATCTCCCCATGCTGGTGGTAATTTCTATTTGTTCTTGCGGGAGAAAAACAGATTAGGTGGTGCGAAGTGCATGTTGTAGAAGATATGCGCTGTTTGAGCAAGGCCACCACAATGGCCGCTCTTGTGACGTCAGTGTAAGCCATGCATTCATCCGGTAGCCCCAAAACACTTCCAACCTATGTCTATTTCTTAAAGTAGACTGAAGGTTTCGCAGTATTTGCGAGTTAAAATCTATTCACTATGAGAATGTGTACTTATGACACTTGCAAACATATTTCGAGCCCATAACAAAAGAAAAGGGATGCATAAAAGTTTAAAGATATATGCAGATCGTAAGTGCCTTTTTCTATCAGAACCGATCCTGCAATGGTGTGTCTAAAATTGTTTACTTATACGCAGCGATATGTGGTTATTGTTTCCATGGTACATCTAGCTTCTTGAAAAGAGGGAAATGTGACTTCTGCTCACACTTTGTCATAATAAGAAACATTCCTGGAGCCACATAGCGATGATCGATGAAAAGCTCACCTTCCTTCACTGCACAAGTCCTGTTTTCCCTCTCCTTCCCAGCACAGCGGAGCATTGGACATTTCACTGCAACTCTCGAAACAAAGGCTTCCTCCTATCAGAGCACCAAGTATCTCTCGGGCTCTGTTGGGAAAGACAGCACAGGAACGATGCACTGAGTCTGGTCCAAAGTAGAGCTACATATGACCGACAAAATGGATGACGTCCGATGGTAAATCTCAACTGACGACATACATCAGTAAGTAAGTACACTTGGGCAGAAGGCAATATGGACAAGACAAATTGGAGTCCACGTGATACTGTCAACAATGACAAATGATGAGGCGGCGAATAACTGGAAGAACCTAAACGTTTTAATGGGGCGAACTTGTGCCCAAAACAAAGATAGAAGATTAGTATCGCGGCGTCGATGTCGGCGAAACAGCAGGGTCAAGCGCTGGGACGAGACTGACTTCAGCTCGCCACGCGGAGCCCCTTTTGTACTATGCGAGTGCTTCTGGAACAATCGGCATAAAAGGTTCGGCGCGTAGAACATTCTACGCCGATTGTTCGAGAAGTCACGCGTACAATAAAAGAAGCTCAGCGTGGCGAGCGCGTCGGGTTTTGCCCCAGCGTTCGACTCGTTTCGCCGACTTCGACGCCTGCGACGCTCTGTTGTTATTTCCTGTTTCCTTTTTTGTTTTGGCACAAAGCTCGCCCCCACAAACGTTTCAGTTTCAGTTATTCTTGTCTGTTGTACCGTCATTTTCGTGACAATATTGGCATTATTTTTATAAAATATAAAAACGAACTGCTTCATAATATTCTCCCGAAATTCGAAAGGTTTGCTT